>JABUQX010117482.1:12500-27823 GCA_015478945.1 Trachelipus rathkii | reverse complement strand
TTACGGTGTAATTACAAAAATTAATAGTGTGTTTTCTCTTTATAAAAGCAGCTTTTATTATCGGCACTAAAGTATACTTTGCAAATAAATTTAGCGACATCCACCAGCCGGCGAAAAGTCGTACGCGCAAGGCGCATAGGCGCTAGGCGCATTGATGTGACAAAAATTATAGGCGCATAGGCGCTAAGCGCACTAGGTCCGGCCGGATAGGCGCAGGCGCACTCAAAAAAATTATAGGGGCGCCCGGCCCGCCCAGCTCTGATATATATATATTATATATATAATATATATATATATATATATTATATATATATATATAATATTATATATATATATATATTAATTTATATTAATATATATATATATAATATATATATATAATATATATATATATATATAATATATATATATATATATATATATATATATATATATATATATATATATATAATATATATATATATAATATATATAATATATATATATATATATATATTATATATATATATATATATATATAATATATATATATATATATATATATATATATTATATATATAATATATAATAATATATATATATATATATTATATATATATATTATATATAATATATATATATATATAATATATATATATATATAATTATATAATATATATAAATATAAATATTAGTTATATATATATATATATATATTATATATATATAAATATATATTATATATATATATATATATATAATAGTATATATATATAATATATATATATATATATATATATATATATATATATATATAGATATATATATAATTATATATCACATACATACGGGTGTCTCAGCGAATACGTAACAGCTGTGTATCGCGTGAAGTATTGCGTATGTGACAAAATTTTCTAAATAAAACCTGTGTCCTTTAATTAGCTCTACGAGGTGGAACAGTTACAGTTTATTTTTGCGCATGCGCAGTAGTCCAAATGCGCGGAATTGTGTGATTAGAAGTTGATGGAATGGTATAATTTTTATTCCAGATTTGAAATGTACTTATGAAATTATACATTCATTACTGAAGATACTTTTACCTACAGTGTATACCTTACACGCTATCCATGTTCAAAACATTGAATCGCTACTGCTGTATACGACACACATACTTATATTAACACACATACCGTATGGTAATGAAGGAACTTACGAACCAAGTAACCTTTCGGACATTACGTTGAAGTAATTTTGGGTGTTTAGAACCAAATCGTGAAACACTTAGATACTGGAACGTTGGTATAATGAACGACATGTCTTCTTGCGATGTGTACTCAGACGACGAAAAACGAGCCATGGTCGAATTGTACATTGTAAATAGAGAATGCGGCTACCCTTGAATTCCTCCATTGCAATGATACAATTCGACCATGGCTCGTTTTTTCGTCGTTCTGAGTACACATCGCAAGGCATGTCGTTCATTATACCAACTTTATGATTTTTTATATTTTACATATTTACTGAAAATACGATTCAACTTTTTAACATTTAAGGTTTTAAATTTAGGTTTTAGTGTGCGAATAATTTTAACCTGATTCCACATTTGTTCGTTTTTTTTTTTTGTCTGTTGTTTGTTTTGGTGGTTGCTGTATGTGCATGTAAGATGGCAGATTGCACAGGCGCGGGCTTACTATCGACTTTACTAACATCCGTGGCTTGCAATCTAACTCTGCATCCGTGGAATACCACCTCTCTAACTCTAACCCTAATCTTTTGCTCCTGTCTGAGACCCAGATGGCTAAGAATTCGTCCTCTAACTCGTTTAATATGTCCAACTATAACTTATTTCATAATTTCCGTCTGAAGGGTGGAGTATGTGTCAATGTAAACATTAAAACACTCCTCCTGTAACACGTCTTAAGAATCTCGAATCTGCTAACTTCGATGTTCTGTGGCTTAAAATCTTTCTCCTTCTACTACAATAATCTTGTGTTTCTGCTACTGTTCTCCTAACAGAACAGATTTTCACGCCTTTTTTGAATATCTTACAACTTCTCACGAGACTGTTATATCTTCTCATCCAAATACCGAGGTCCTCTATTTGGGGGATTTCAATGTACACAACACTAAATGGTTGGGGTCCTCTCATACTGATTTAGGTAGGGAGGAGGCCAAATCATTCAGCATTCTCAACGACCTGGAGCAACTAATTAAAGAACCCACACACATTCCGGATCGTCCCAACCAATTCTTGAACACACTTGACCTATTTTCACCACTAGTCCTTCTCTCTCATTAAATACACCACCTTCGCTCCTATTGGTAAATCTGACCACACCTTATATCTCTTAATTTTATACTTTCTCTCCCCAACAGTTCCATCCTGCCTACGCGTTTTTTCTGGCACTTTTTAATCGGGCCGATTGGGTTGCCTTGCGTCGCTTCTACTCTAACTATAATCGGAATGACTGTTTTGACTCTGGTGACGCTTCGGTTTCTGCCGATAAGGTGGGAACTGTAATCGTTGATTGGATGAGCAGGCTTATCCCTTCTTCGACTAAACCTTTCTCCTCATAATCCATGGTTCGATCGTGCTTGTTCTCTGGCCATTCAGGCTAGAGACAGTGCGTATCGGGAATGGAAAATTCTCGTTCTCCTATCACTCTTGCTAATTTTCATTCAGCTAGAAATCTTTTCAGGGATACTTTCGACGAGCAAAGCGGGCTTTCATTCAAACGAAAGGGCGCAACCTCCTAAGTTCTCCTTACTGAAAAATCTTTCTGCCTCTTTCCAAAAAACATCTCTTTAACAACTTCTGTTAAATCTGCCTTTCCCCTCTATTCGATCTGACGGCTCTGTTGTAATTCACCACTGAAAGGACAATCTTCTTTTGGTCTCTCCGTAATTTTCCTCTACACTCAACCCTGGACGATTCTGGCATGCCTCATCCTCCTCCTTCTCAGGTGTCCTATGCCTTGCCTGTGATTAGATTTTATTGGGTGCTTTTACTACTTGCATGGATTTCCTTTAAGAAGGCGGGTGGAACCGGATTGGCGGTCTCCCGAATTTTGAGCGGAATGTGCCTTCCGTGCTGACCCCGCCCTCGTTCAACTATATTCCCTATGTCTCAAAACTAACACTTCCCCTCAGTTTGGAAGGGCGCACACGTCCAACACATTCTTCAGAACTCTTTAATTCAAATTACTTGAGTGAGAGGAACACAGCCATTCGTCAGAAACCCCCGATTGTATTCTTGTCTGTCTGGATAGGATTTCCGGGTGGAGTCGCCTCAACCTTGTGAAATTTATTCTTTAAAAACTTCAACTTCTAAAATCTCTCTCTCTAAACACCTTTCCAACTTTCCTATCTCTCTCGACGGTTCTCTCGGTCTCTCCTGTTGACAAAACATCCTTGGCCTTAACATAAACAAAAAAATGTTTTTATAAAACCTCACATCACAACGGTTGCTAGGCAGGCCTCAAAGAAACTGGGAGTTCTGTTTAGACTGCGAGACTTTTTTTCCTCTTCTCAGTTACTCCAGCTATACAATGGACTCATCCGCTCTTGTATGGATTACTGCTCTCATATCTGGGGGGGCTTGTCTCACCCGCGCTTATTGGACAGGGTCGAGTCAAAAAGACCAAAAGACTTATAAAACTGTTCCGTACTTTCCACTTTCTTGACTCTCTATCTTTGCGGCGTGATGTTGTTGCTTTATCTCTTTTCTATTGGTACCGCAGCGGCAGGTGCTCGAGGGAAATTGTCACTCGCGTACCACCACTTTTAAGACCCCTCGTATAAACACTAGGGGTGCTGTGTCTGCGCACGAGTGTTGTGTTGACATTGGTAACTCCAGTAGTTCGCTGCGGTGTTTCTTTCTTTCCTGCCACCTAGGTTCTGTGGAATTCTCTTTCCATGCTTCTGTTGTTCCTGCTGAATATAATCTCCCTCACTTCAAAGTGCGTCTGTGCTCATTGCGTAATTTGCGTAAGTATGAACTTCTGAGGCGTGCAACACCCCTTCCTTTGAATAGACTTTCCGTGAGTGTGGTGACAAACTGTAAAATATATTATAATATATATATATATAAATATATTATATATTATTATATATATATTATAATATAATATATATATTATATAGCCTATATATATTATAAAGTTATACTATATATATAGTTAAATAAGTAGGTGTGAGGTTACCCAAAAAAGTTTAATGTATTACCCTTAATTATTCAAAATAACGATTACTATTAAATTTTATTGATTTTCGCTCCTGGAGTCATACAGCTTATAAAATAATATATAGATAATAATATATAATTATATTATATACATATATATTATATAAATACTCAGTTAATATAATAATATAATATATATATATATGAGTATATATGTATATATATATATATATATATATGATTATTATATATATATATATATATATTGAGTAAATAGGATAATGGGTCTATACTAATAGTTAACCATTAATAGGAATATATATCGGGTAAAAGTGATATATATAATCTCTCATATAATAATATATATATATAGTTATTTATATATATATATGTATAATATATATTTATATATATATTATAATATATATATATATATATATATATATCATATATTATATATTATATATAAGTATATTGAGTAATAATATTCTAAAATAATGTAATTTGTCTTTTCTTTCTGCGGAGCTCATAATCTTGGCGCTAATAATTCAAAATAAAGTTAAATGTATCAGTGTGTATTTAATAAATTTAAGGAGAAGTATCTCACGATTTAAAATTTTTGGGTACCTAACCTAACTTAACCTAACCTAACCAAAACTTAACCTAAATTAACCTAACCTAATATTAACGGAGTTAACCACTTATAAGAGTGTCCATTTAATATAATAATGTATATATATAAAGTATATATTATAATCATATATATATAGAGAGAGGCTATAATATATATATATAGTAAGGTTGCTATGTATATAATAAGTTTATAGTCTACTTATTAATAATTAGTAAATATAATTATTATTTTCTATAATATAAAATAACATAATATAATATATATATATAATAAGTATATAATATAGATGACGGGTTTTATACTATAATTTAGTTATTCTTTTTTTGTTTCTTTTATTGCTGTCGTTGAGCCTCTGCCTGCGTTCTTGCACCTAGGGGCTCCCTCATATTCTGCCCGCCCTTAGATTCAATTGTCCTAGTTGGCGTAGTGGTAAGAGAGAGGCTCAACTAATGGGTACTGAAATAAGAAAGGCTCTCTATAAAAGTCGCCAATATGTTAGATAGACAACTTTTTAGGGTTGTGTTAGGTCGTGAGTAATAATTGATAAATAATGAGGAATGAATAGTATTAGAGAGTTGAGAGGTGTGAAGAAAGGGATAAATGAGATAATAAATAAAAGTACGTTGAGATGGTTTCGTCATGTGGAAACTTGGAAAGGATGGATGATAGTTGGTTGGTTAAGCAAATGTATAGTGGTGAATGTGCTGAGAATCGACCAGGACTGGGGAGACCGATAAGATTAAAAAGTAGGGATAGAGTCGGTAAAGGAATGGCCTGGGGGAGAGAAATGAGAGTTTAGCAGAGGCGAGAAGAAAGGTGCATAATAGGATTGTGGAATGGCTGGGTTTGTGAAGGACACGTATGACGTTGTTGTGGACACCACCTGGTGCAAGGCGATCGAACTCCAACTTAACGAGAATCCCAGGAATGAGGCCCAGTCGGCCTAAAAGGTCCCGGTTAATCTCATAGGTATGAGGATTTTCTGGACTGCGACGAAGTTAAGTCTACACTAAAAAGGGGACTTTTTTTTCGACATGTGTCATATTATTCTTCTACTTTTCTGCTTCCGGTTCAGGTCGCGTACCTTATTCCCAGTCTTGGGGAAAGATGGTGGGTGGTGATGATATGCTTGGTAGGTGCAGTTTTGGTTGGAAGTGAAACCTATATACATTGGTAATAGACATTGATTTCCTTTTCAAATATGCTAAGGTCGAGTCCATCTCTTCATTTCAAAACACTGTACTGATGATTGTTCCCTTTGAGGTACTTCAAACTGCGTCGGTTGCGGAGAGGACTGTAATACTCCTAAATTTGGATTATTTTTAAGAGCTTTGGCTTCTTAGGGTAGGCACGTAGAATTAGGAAATATTTCATTGGGGTCACCTCTTAACCGGTAATGCCTATAGGACAGCTAATGCCTTACTTAGAATAGTACTTCGTGTTATTAGGTGAAACCCAGCATCAATTTGGGCTGCGGAAAGCAGATCAGAAAAAAGTTCAAGATTACGGACGGCAGAGTAGTGTTAAAAATCATCATAGACGAAATTACTAGAGATATCTCGGGGGAAGTGGAACGAAGGTGGAATCGATTACGTCCCACCCTTAAGAATTCTAGGTGCTATGATAAACGAGTCTGCTTTGAGGTGGGAAGTAACAGATGACACGGGAATTCAAGAATCCTCACGTAGGTTATAGAGCTCCTGCATGCTCCCGGCTGAGGAATAGCTGAAGAGAGGAATGTAGGGTGCAGGCATAAGTTTCTGGGTTCCAACCGACGAATAGTTTCCCCCCCCTTTAAAACTTAAGTTTTAACAAACGGAACAATGAAAAACTTTTAACTTTAACATAGCAATGGATTGAGATCACAAATCCTCTACAGGAAAAAATAAATTTAATGGAGACGAACAAAAGGTAAAGAAAATAAGATCTAAAAAACTATTTATTTCAATATAAAATTTTAAGATAAAGAATCTAATCAAATTCAAGATTCTAAAATTGCATTTTTTAAAAATCAGTCTTCTGATTGACTAGGATATGTAGGCAACGATAAAATTGGTAACACCAGCATAAATGTTATTAACAGATAATAATTACATGTTCATATAAAAAAAAAACATTACAACACTTACTCATGCTTGCCACCAAGGTTTTTTTTTTATTTTATTTAAAATAGTTTATACTTTAATCATGACAACTGTAATTAATCGTCAATAATGGTAACACAAATTAATTTTGTAGAATCTTGGCTACTTACATGAATTTTTTTTAACAGCACAATGGATCGTTATTAAAAATGGGGGTTATTTTGTGGTTTTTGTTTCTTTAATGACAATACTATAATTTAAGGCATAATAAAATAATAGATTATATATATATATATATATATATATATATATATATATATATATATATATATATAAAGAGAGAGAAAGTATATATATATATATATATTTATATATCCATATATATATATATATATATATATACAAAGAATCTATTTATATATATATATAAATATATATATATATATATATATATATATATATATATATATATATATATATATATATATATATATATATATATATATATATATATATATATATCACTAGTAAGATATTTGTAAATCCACATATAACAACTAAATGAATAAATGAAAATCAGAAGATTTATTATAACTTGCAATTATTAGAATAAAGATTGGTCTGGAGAATCGACATTTTCTTACCACATCAACACAAAAATGATATTCATGTTTTAAATTCACTAAAAAGAGCACATTCAAATGTGTTAAAATCGTATTGAAACAGCTTTTATTAAAAGCTGTCAGAATACGTGGTAATAAGTTTCTCATGGTCGATATATCTTATTATATAATGATAGATATATCTTACTATATATAACGATCGATATATCTCATTATATAATGAACTAGGGTCGACCATTTTATATAAAATTCTTAAAAATTAAGTCAAAATCAAATTTTATATATAAAAAAGTAGTTTTCAAAAGTTGTGGGTACATTCGGATGATGTGCAACTATATATATATATATATATATATATATATATATATATATATATATATATATATATATATATATAAACCCTCTCTATATAGCGAAAAAAAGACATATATATACACACACACTAATACACACACAAGGCCTCGATTAGTGCGAATAATGACTAGCGACAAAAAATTATAACTTGCAAAGTAGGGCAGCTGGCTCTGCCCAATGCACAAATACAGTTTTTATTCATATAAAACTTTCACAATACTTTATCAGAATTCTCAAGGAATGAATGAATGAAAGTACAATGAATTATGTATAATAAGCGAGGCTTCCACATTCATTTAACTAAAAATATGAATAAATGAAATGAAGAAAAATAAAAAAAGTTCTTGAAACTTTGAACATTTGCTTTAAATAAATAATAATTCTCTAAAAATAATAACGAATATAACAAAGAGAACTAAAGAAAATCAACGGGATATATAATTACACCAAATCTAAACTAGTGAAAAAAATTATAAAAAAATAAATTGTATACTTGATAGCCCAAAGGGAAAGTTAGGTATTTCGTTATATTAACAGAATGGTTTATCGAGTTGATTTGTATTCAAAAAAGTGAAAATAAAATATAAAAATTTATTTTCTTTAAACTTAAATCATATTATTCGAACTTGTATCAAATCGAGGCCTTCATTATATTTAATGAAATTTTTAAAATAAATAACAAGACTGATAGACCACAGTAAATACTATTTTACTTTTAACTAGTACTATTTTTAAGTATTTATTTGGGTATGGTACAAAGAATGCAAGTATAATCTACTATTGATGAAGCCGAGGTTTGAGACAGACCATATATATATATATACATGAGAAAGAGGAGGAGGAGAAAGAGAAAGAAAGAGAGAGAGAGAGAGAGAGAGAGAGAGAATAAGAAAGAGCATATATATATATGAAAGAGAGGAGAGAGAGGAGAGGAGGAGAGGAGAGAGAGAGGAGGAGAGGAAGGAATGGACAGGAGAGAGAGAACTATTAGAATATTAAAAGTTAAAATTCGTGCATCCATCAAACGGTAACCGAAAAACTACACAAGGGATTCTACACCAACGCAAGAAAAAATGAAATTATTATTAGCTATATCCTTTATACGTTATAAATTTAAGAGTATTCAAAATCAATCCATATATAGACATATAACAACGGTGAAAACACGAATCGCAAAATTAAAAATTATTTTTTTTATTATTGCTCTCAAAGTCACACACACACACAAGTTACAAAGAAAAATTTCGATGATTTCATTTTGAAAAAATCTCTTAAAATTTTTCACATTCTGTGTATTGCAATTGGGTTTAATATAACTTAGTATGTAATAAACCTGCTATTTATGTAAGCTCATTCTGAATTATTTGTTTATTATTATTATATATTATTAAAAAAGATTTTTTTTTTTTTAATCCGGATATAGGAATTCAATCTGAAACGGTCATCCGATCTATATATATATATATATTTATATATATATATATATATATATATATATATATATATATATATATATATATATATATATATATATATATATATATATATATATATATATATAATAAAAGTATTTTATAAATACTTTAGGACATTTATAATATCTAAATGCTTAAAAATTAAAGGATCGTGAACATGAATTTTACAGAGAAGGTGTCATGAGTGAAGATGTCTAAGGCTATGAGTGTATGTAAAGGAATAAATAAATAATAAATAAATAAATAAATAAATAAATAAATAAATAAATAAAAATAAAATAGGAACAAATTGGACAATTATAAAAATAAATATTCAGCGTTATTAATTTAAATCTTATAAATTTGTAAACAAATGTATTTTTAGAAATTTGAGATACAAATTCTAAAACTTTGGTAAGAATGAAGGTCAAAACAATAGAACGAGGAGTTAAGGGTTGAGAAATGTGGGAGGGGAGGTAAAGGTATTTAAACTATTATTTTACATAAAGAATAAAGATTGTGTGAAATGTTGATTTTTTTTTTTCAAAAAATTTTTTTTACATGAAATTGAATTAGTACTTTAAATGTAAAAAAAAAAAAAAATTCATATGGCAGAATTTCAATTTAAATGAAACTAACCTGATAGTAAACTAGATCTGGTGTATCTTCTGTCACATTCCAAATAAGTTCTCCTGGAATTCCAGGTTCACAGACCCTATGAAGTTTTTTCCGATATTCTTCAAAGGTTGAACTTTCTTGCCAACTGTCAAGTCCAATGGGTTGCCACTCACAAATTCGACCCTCTTAAGATGGAAGTTAAAAATAAAAGTATTTACTTGTAATTCAGTTAAATTTGCATAAAAAAATATAGATATGACATGTCAAAAAGAAAAGAAATAATGAAGGTTAAAGGATTTTCACAAATTTGCAACAACACATGAAATTTTTTTTTTTAATACATCAATTTAATTTTTTTTTTTACTGGCAATTTTTATATCTGAAAATTAAAAGAGAATGTTCTTCATAAAGTTATAATATTTAAAGCATCTTAGTCATTAAATATTATTAAATTAAATATATTATTAATTTAATATTTTTTTTTGAAAAGATTAGTTATTTAAAAAGAGAATGGGATGAAAATAAAAGTAAGCTTCCACTTAGTGGATATAATATATAGTAGATTGACTTTAGAAAAACTGTCCTGCAGTTCTTCAAATTACAACTAAGAAAATTTTGGCATACAAATTATAGCTTTCATAAAATAAAACTTAACAGTTCACATAATAAAGCCAAATGTATTGTTTTAAATGTGCCTAACCATATTTAGGGATACTAATTTGAATCTTAATGCGTTGAAACTAAGTTGCACATCTGATTAAATAATAGTTCTTTTTTCCCCTCAACTATTTATTTCTACACGCTTTTATGCAAAACAGTATGTGTCGAGTAACAATTTTCAGTAAATATTTTATAAAAAGACATTAATTAATAGTCCAGCTCGATAGCTGAACAATTTTTTCATCACAAAGCTGAAATCATTACTACTATTTAGATTATACTCCATGAAAAATCTGATTAGTAATAAATATGAATTACGGTAACCTAATTTATTCTTAAAACACGAGGTGGTAAGAAAAGGGCTATTTCTTTCATTTAAAGAACGAGGTCTTAAAACTCTTAGAACTACCTTTACTTTTCCTTAGAAATATAAGATTGAAATTTTTCGTAATTGATCATTTCTTACTGTCATCACCCACAAATCATACTAGAGTAAAGATTTAATTTATCACAGAATTAATAAGCAGATTAATATGTGCTAACATGGAATTCACAAATTTCTTATATAAAACTTTAGATGTTAAAGTTTACAGCAAAAAAATTTAGAGGAAAAGATGGTCAGAAGGATTTGCATTAATGATGTATCAAATAACCTACAGGAACATTAACATACGCAGAATGTTTTGCAGAACATTTACATTCGTAGGTATATCTGCAAATTGTTTTTTGTTTTTGTTTTTGTTTTTGCACGAAATGAAATTTGTCATCAAATCAAATACTGATTGGTATAAGCCTATGCCTTCTGAACATGAACAACCTTTCTATACTTTCCTTTCTGTGTAGTTAAACTTCGATCAAAGTAAAAAAAGAGAAAACTACTGTATAATACTATTATACTTACGGGCAGTGGGGTGTGGAACTCCCAATTGGCTTATAGTAATGCCAGCAAACACCTTCTCCCTCTGTTGTTCTTCAATAGTTTTTTGACTATACCCACCTTCAAAACTATCCGTAATATAGAAAGGATGATATCTGCAAATTTATAATTTAAATAAAAACCTTCATTAAAACTATGAGAAAAATGTATATTCAAATTTAATATATTTTATTTTCAAATGAAAATATTTATATTTAATTTAAACAATTCTTTCAGGGAATAATGAGAAATAAATAAGGCTAATTTTTTCTTACTTGGCTGTATTAATTATATCATTTCCTCCTTCAACTGTGAAGAAATATGTTTGTCCTCTTTCTACGTGTATCTCTGGAATTAACATGCTATTGATCCAATAACATTTACCCCAAGACGGATTCCCTACAATTTGAAAAAACATTTTTGTAATTTTATAAATAGTTGAATAAATTACTACAGATTTTAAAATACTACAGGAATGGTTCTGCATAAGAATTTAAGTCCATAAGAGATCAGCTTCTAAAATAAAGCTTTAAACTGCAGTTGTAAATGAATTAAGATATGAAGCTTTTGATATATCGATTTTTTGCTGATAGAATGTTTTAACACAAAAATTTCATTTTTACAGAAAAAACATTTGAAGATTCAAATTATAATACAAAGCGTAGAGAATTCATATAAATAAAAAGCTCTTTAATTCGTCAAGAGATTTGATAGTTCGGATGTGAAACTCTTACAGTTAAAAGTACATATTATAACTAATCTTTCTAAAATAACAAAAAGTAATTTTTTTCAGTTATGCCGCTCTTGCAGCAAAGGAGCGCTATGTTGATAAATTTGGGCAAGTAACGCAAAAGGTAGTTTTTATATTGACTTGATCAGGAATAACACTTGACATAGAAGCTGCAAAGTAAGTCATCAAGCAGAAAGAAAAATATATGTAAAATAATCAAAAGTGAATACAGGTGTGTATTTTATTATTAAGAAAAAAAAGTATGGTATAGTTGGATAAGAGAACAGTAATGGGAAGATTTAGAAGAAAAAAAAAAGACGGCGAAAACAATGCTCCTACCCTAATAATTTAACGGTATACAAACTATTAAAACCGTAAAAATTTAATTTAATTTTCCGTAAAAAGCATTTGACGTTCTTGTTTACAATTGATATGAATATAGCAGAACAGAGTGAGCGGCTGTTGTTATATCGTTCTTTTTAACCTGTTAATGCTTTATAAATAATCCCTAAAATAATAATGAATCATACCCTCTTTCATATCCTCCTTTTTTTGATATGGCCCCATAACCGTGCGTGTACGGATACCCAAAATAAGACATTCTGGGTCAACTGTAAAATTGTTTGTATCTCTTAAGACATTCTTTATATCCTATCTCCATTCTCTCAGTAATACGGGCCACTTACAGATGAGTGATCTGGAGCGCTAAAACTGTTTATTAACTGAGTGCAAGAGTTTTCTCCTATACTATGAAAACCTTGCCGTCCACTGTTTTGATCCGGAGCGGTCTATGAGATGATACTATCCATAATCCTCGTACGTTGAGTGCGAGAACTACCGTGAGTTTTATTCTAGTACCCGACCATCCCGTCCCGTAGCATATTGACCATGGAATTAAGAACAATCCAAGATAACTCTCTAGTGACTCTACTGTCTACAAAAAAGAATGTCTTCTCATAAAGACTAAGAATTACATTATTCTAAGGCAAACCGACTCATAATCCACTATTTCTTGACATCTCCTTTTATTAAAACCATATTTTTTGTGAGTTACTGCTTCTTGGTCAGATGGCAAATGCGTCTCGAAGTTTTCTTGTGCTCTTAGAAAATCGTTCTTTTGACTACTCAGTACATCAATAAATTATATATTAAACTCCATGCTAAAAGTGACATAAACCTTTAAAAAAATGAAATCCTTTTCCCAACTCCAAAGTATTAATGAAAGCTCGACTATATTTCATTCTTTTCGTCACATCAACAATACATCTCTCAGAAATTCTCATGGAGATACGTGTTAACTCATTTAACCAGTTCCTCAACACTTCCTCACATCAACCCTAATACTAATTTATCCCTCCTCTCACCCTCAATTGTAACTCCCCAGTCTCAAAATCATTTTCATTTAACCACTTTTCACACATTGACTGGTTCCTCAATTCCAACTTCTATCGACTTACATCTTATACAACCTTTCCTATCCTAGTTCTTCTTATATTAGGATTTTTAAAGTTTTGTGTGACTTTTTGACCTACATTGCCCGTTCAAATTATTATCTATTCCATGCTATCATACTTTATCATCTCAATCTTCATTAATTAATATATTCTATTCTAATCTATCATCTCAACTCATTCATTCTAACTTCCTACTATTCACTCAAACTTCACCTCAATCATCTATATACCTACTCACTCACCATCTCACTCATCTCACACCTCTACTTTATTTCATCTTCACATCATCTCAACTTCACTCACTCACATTTCATTATCACTTCACTCAGATTCTCACTTCACATTCATAACTATCACTTCACATTCTAAGTCACATTCACATTATTTCACATTTATCATGTTCTATTCATTGTCGTTCACTCACTCACTTCAATTATCATCTAATCTTGACTACCAATCTCACTCACTTCCCTTCACTCACTCAATGCCGTATGTTCAATAAGTTTCAGTTGAACAGGTCGTTGAATTTCGAATTATCTAGTCCTTTTTAAGAAGGGTTCTTATTAGTTTACTCTTCTTTTCACTATTCTCATCACCTCTTCTTTTCACATTCTCACATCACTCTTTTCTCAAATTCTCATATCACTCTTCTTTCTCACATTCTAATCTCATCTTCACTCATCTCACTCTTCTCACATTTATCACATCATTCTTCTTTCTTACATATCTATCTACTATCAGCGTCTACAGTATTCATATTAATTTCACTCACTCCAGCTCAAATCTTCATTCTTCTAATTTCAATCAACTTCACTTTATCAGCTTCAGCTCACTCAACTCTATCCATTTATCGACTCTTCTACTCACTCACTCACTACATCATCTACTCAGCTATTCATTTCATCCACTTTATTTGTTCACATCGATCATCTGCGAGGCTCTACTTCCACTCATCCTCCTACTTTTCACTACTACTTGTCTATCCCTCCCTATTCTCTATCTCACCATTCACTCATCTCAATCATTTCATCTACATCTTCCACTCACTCATCTGGCACATCAATTTCTCACTCATTTCACTCATCTCAACTCTTTATTCAAAACTCACTTCTCTACTCAGCTTCTACTTACATCTCCATTAACTACTTTCACTCAACTTCACCTTCTCTAATACCCACTGTCAGCTCAACTCTATCGATGACATGTTCTCACTCCACTCACTCATCACTCACTCACTTCACGTCACCTCACTCTACTCACTTCATCTCAACTCACTCACTCACGTGCACTCACTCACTCACTCACTCACTCACTCACTCAACTCACTCACGTTCACTCATCTCGACGTCACTCACTCACTCGATTGTGTTCATAACTTTCCACTCACTCCATCACTCACTCACTGCAACTCATCAACTCACGTTCTATTCCACGACATTCAAAATGGCGTTGCACTTCAACATGCATACTCCACTCACTCACGTTCAACGTCACTCACTCACTCACTCACTACTCACTCACTCACTCACTCAGCTCACTCACTCACTCACTCGACTATCGTGGCTTGATCTTTCTCTTCAAATACATTACTTGCTTCACTCACTCACTCACTCACTCCACTCACTCACTCACTC
>JABUQX010117482.1:0-7500 GCA_015478945.1 Trachelipus rathkii | reverse complement strand
TAATAAATAATAAGTTAATAATAATAAAATTAATAAATAATAAATATAAATAATAACAATAAATATAAGATAAATAATAAATAAAAATAATAAATGAGAAGAAATAAATAATAAAAAAGAAGAACAAATGAAATAATTCAAACAAATAAAGTGAAGAAATTGATAAAAAAAAAATATTGATGATTAATAGTAAAATACAACCAGCTAATAAATAATATAAATAATAGATAAAGTACTAAAATAGAGTAGCGATCATACTAGAATAAATAAGATTAAAATAATAAATATGTGGTTGCAATAAAGTAAGAATAATAAGTAAAATAAAAATAGAAAATTAATAATAATAATTTAGAGAATGTAAGAAATAAATAATGAAGTAAATTAATGGATAAATAGAATAATAATAAATATAGAATAATATTTAAGGAATTATATTAATTAAATGATAAGATAAATAATAAATAATAAATAATAATAGAGAAAATATAATAATAATAAATAATAATAATAAAATAATAATAATAGAAGTAATAATAATACAGAATAATAATAAATAATAACAATAAATAATCATAATTAAAGGTATAATAATAAAATAATAATAAAATAGTCAAAATAATAATAATAAATAAGAATAATGAGAAGCCGCATGGTGATCAATAGGAAATAATAATAATGTAAAATAAATAATATTACTTAGAATAATAATAATAACATAAATAATAATAAATATAATAATAAATGAATAATAATAAATAATTATTAATAAAGTAATAATAGATGGGAAAAATAATAATATTGATAAGTTACAAGTAATAAGAATAGAGTAGAGAATACAAATAACAGAGAATAAGATAGAATGAAAACAAAGAGAGAAATAGAATGATAATAGAAAGTAATATTGAAATAATAATAATAAATAAGAATTAGAAATATTTTAAAAGAGAAGATAAATAATATAATGAGAGAGATGACAAGTGAGAGTAATAAAATTAATGATGAGAGAGAGAGTAGAGAGAAGAATGAATGAAAAGTAGATAAGTAAAATAATAAAGCAATAAATAATAAATGAAAATAATTAAAAACAAAATCAATAATGATGTAAATATAAAAATAAATAATTAAATAATAAATAATAAAATACATAAATATAAACAAAAAAGTTCTGAATATTTTTTGTTAAAAAATAAATAAAAATTATAAATAAGCAGAAATTACGTATCTGGAAAAAATAAAAATTGAATTATGAATAAATAATAACATAATTAGAATTGTTTTTCAGTATAAAATATTAAATATAACTTCTACTAGTTTAGTCTCTTGAAGTATGTTATAAGTGAATAATAATAATAATAATAGAGAGTCTAATAATTAATGAATAGACTATAATAGAAATAACACTAATACATAACACGTAACTATAGCACTTAATATTAGTAATGAATAATAATTAATAATTAGAAAAAATAAAATAAAATAGGGATAATTAATAAAATAAGATAATAACAATAGGAATAGAAGATGTATCAGAAGAGAAAAATGAAGTGATAATAATAAAAAAGTATGAAATTCAGTAAATAATGTAAGAATTATAGTAATTATAATGATAAAGTATGAATTATGAGAGAGAGAGGATAGATACGTATTTATAAATAATTGAGGAGATTAAGGTAATGAGGGAATGGATAGAGAAGAAATAGATAAGTAAAGAATAATATAATGAAAAGAATAGATAAACGAATTACAAGGAGAAGAGAATAATTAAAATATTTATTAACATTTGTGGTTATATTTATGTAATAAATATAGAAGATAATAAATGAAGAAATCATTGCGAATATAAGCAATTAAGATTAACAATTACAAAAATAAGTTTCTTTAGAAAATTACATATAACATAATCATGTAATGAAATAATTACAAGATATGAGAGACAAAATACAAGTTGAATTATAATAATTATTTATAATAAGTAGAGGGAATTTATGATATGAATAAAAATAGAGTTTGTAGGTATGCAGAATTTGATTGCCCTATTCTTCCAGTGACAGGATAGAGTTTATTGGGTAGGTACTTTTATTACCATAACATTTTCTGATTAATTCAGTGTTAAGTATTTAAACCATATACCATATATTTTTCATTTGTTATTGTAAATTATTATTTTTTTTTGTTTGAATTATTATTATTATTATGATTATTTTATGTAATTATAGAATTATATTCATTATGAGAAAAATTATTATTTCTTTACGACTATTTTTACAACATTTTAATTGATATATTATTATTATTATTATTATTGAGATATTAATTATTATTCATATTATTTTATAGTATTATTATTATTATTATTATGTATATGTATTATATATTGAGAATTATTATTATTGAGTATAGGTTAAAAATAGCTTAATAATTAAAATTGTATTATGTTTCTTATTATTCCTATATTCTTATTATTCTTATTTTTATTTTTATTTTTATTTATTATTATTATTATTTACTCACCGATTTTGATCAAGAGAAATACCAAAGGACATATATTGATTATCATCTATGCGTCCTACTAAACGAATCTGTATGTCGTCATCTCTGGCTTGCCACTGAACTTGAAAATCTTCACTTATTTCCCGACAGTTGGGAAAGTCTGAAGGAGTCAAAGGATGGAGCTGCGTAATGTAAAAAAAAAATAAATAAATAAAAATTATAATACCACTAAATATTATAGTAGTTAAGAGTTTAAAAAAAAAAAAACAATATTTTTCTTTAAAAAAATTACATCTTTGGGAAAGTGACTCGATGCAAAGTCAAATAGCTGCAGTCACGGTCTCTAAATAATTATAAATCTTTGGGAAAAGTGATTCGGTGCAAAGTCATTGAGCTCTAGCTCCGGTTGCGGTCCCGAACTTAATTCCATAATGTGACGTTATATGAAGTTGGTAGTTAGTACTATAGTTCAGTAAGACCCGCGTCACATATCTGCTAAAACTACTTCACTCTATGTCTCACATGACAGACCCTTCTTCTCTCTTCTCCTCTGGCTAGACTTTATGCTGAGTGATTATACACACAAGGCTTATATGAGTATTTAGAGTAAAATAGACACTCAACCTCTCTAAAGAGTAGGTTCTTTAAAATAATTTTTTTGTACTTAACAATAATTTAATTATTAATTTACCTATAAAATTAATATTTTCCGACTGTTCAAGATAGAAAATAGCTTTAGTTTAGCTTTTTATAAAATTATCTTTTTAAAAGTGTTTAATCGATCACTTTTTAAAATATTATTTTTACATTTTTTTATATAAAGTTTAATAATTTTGATTGGTTAGGATAACAGTAGCTTAATTATAAGTATTTATAAAATGATTAATAATTTTAGTTTTATAAATTTATTAACATTTCTTACGCTCATCTCATTAGATATTTGTAAGATGATAGTTATGATGAAATCTTATTCGTCACAATAATCTTCTTATTAAAAGTATACCGTGAGCCTAACTTCTTGATTGGTAATTTGGATAATCATATATCTGTTCATAAGGAGGATAGAGATATAATATAGATAGATAAGATATATAAACATATATATCCAGTTATAAATATCGTACCTGCAAAATTGTATATATGCTAGATTCAAAGGCATGTGATTAATATAATAATACAGTTAAATATTACCTGCAGAAATTGTATTCACTATGCTATATAGGTATATATATATATATATATATAGGTAATAGACAGAGGAACCCTGAAGGTAATACGATACCACTATTATTTTAGATTAAAGATGTAATATACTAAGTTTCCGTCTATAGCTGCTGCTATAGAACGACTGAAAAGTCTGTAAAACATATATCTGAAAGAAGGTCACAAAAAAAGTAATAATATTACGCGATAGGTGAATGGTATAGGGTAAGGTAGGTATGAAGTGAGAGTGGATAGGCAAGTTTAGAAAATCAAAGCTTTGGGCTACAATCTTTTTACAAGGTTTCGGATTGATAATATGTAGAATCCATACAATATTCACCCATACTGTATGTATTTTAAAAGATGTCATGATACCCTGAATCTCTAATTACAAACAGAGATAGAGAACATCATCTCACTCTCTCTGCTCTTACTCTCTTCTCTCTCTATCTCATCACTCTCTATTCATCTATCTCTCTATCTCTCTCTTCATCCAGGACCATATGAGGAAATATCATATAACTTTATAGCACGAAATCTTATATAGAGACATCACAATAATGAGTAGTTATACGATAAAATTATAAGGATAAAATACGTATTTAATTATTTTAGAAAATTACCACGAAAATGTCTATAAGCTAAAGGCGAAAAGATGTATTTTGAGTGAGCGTTTTATAAATGTGAGCAGAGCAGTAAAACATTATATATTTTCGTATAAAAGAACAAGTATTAGTCATATCGAGTATAGAGATAATAGAGTGTATTTAACGTAGCTATGATAGATAAAAGCAAAGTTAGAGTTAACCTTCTGCGTTTTTTCAATTACAGGAAAGATCTAAGGTGATAAAGAATAATAACAGTAATATTTATGGTATTCTTTTTATATAAGGAGAATAAATTTTGTGTCAAAGAAAAATATATTTGAGCAACGATTTACTACTAATAAGATAAATGTATGGTATGTTCTGAGTAAAGATGAAGGGAATTCCTTAAGTAGAGGATATAGGTTGCTTCTACCCGTGAGCGTATAAATAATTAAGCAATATACGGATAACAAGAAGAGTTTAGAGTACCTAAATTTTAAAGGTTGTAGAATTAGTTATAGAAGATAGAGAAAATAGAAATTTACGCCTCCAATAATACCAGATATATATAGTAGCCAGCGCTTTTCAAATGACGATTAACAGCGCTTTTCCCTATCTCACTAGCAAGGTATACAGTAAAGATTTTAGTGTACACTATCTTCTCTAGCTCGATAGTAGTCCATATGCTCTAAGTTATGGTAGATCAATATAATCAATGAAAATTACGACTCCTAATTACCAGTAAATCATTATTGCACTTAAGTACACCTAAGTGATCAAGTCAAAAAACGTATTTACACTCCTTTTGGACTAGGTCTTTATTATACTGTGAGGTATAGAAAGACTTGAGAAATAAATTTACTAAGATAAGGTAAGTTGTTCGCAGTATAAGGAACCCAGAGAGGAGGAGGAGGAGGAGGAGGAGGAGGAGGAAAACCTTAACAAAATAAGGAGAAGGATAAGGTTAGGGAAAAGGTCTATAGGAATATATTGATAATTATCATTCTCAAAGACGACTAATAAAGTATCCATACCCTATAATAGTAATACTGAGCTAATTGAATCTAGCTATCACGATGACTCAGTATTATGTTATGTACTTAGATATAAACCTTTATGCATATTGATTCAATATATATAATATATATATATATATATATATATAATAATATAGATATATATATATATATTAATAATATAATATATATATATAATATATATATATATATTAATATATTATAATATATAATTATATTATATATTAATAATATATAATATATATATATATATAATTCTATATATTATAATATATATTTATATATAATATGAGAAGAAAAATGAAAAAGAGAGAGAGAGAGAGATATATATAATATTAGATAGAGATATATAGTATATGTGGTGTGTGTGATGTGAGTAGAGAGGATGATGTGTGTGTATGATGAGTGGGGAGCTTGCATCTATCAAGCAGATTGGTCAGATTGTTCTAGATGATGAGAACTAGACTGTATTCGGTGCAATTGGACCACACCCCACCCGAAAAGTACTGTGAGAGGAAGATCCGTATGGCGAGGAGAGAAGAGAGAGAATCGTTGGAATAACATAATTTTTAGCGTTAAAATTATGAATGCATGGCACATGGAAATTTATGTGATTTTCCTATGAGAATCATCCTGGTAATGCACACCCCTCCGCCCCGATCCTAGTGTATGTTACTGAAAAGATTAAAATATTGTCCTTATATTTTCAACATTTAATAAGTTTATATAATGATATACCTTATAAAAAAAATTTCAAAGAAACATCGCCGATAAAGTATCCCACAAATGAATATAGAGACTATAATTTTTCCGGTTTTAGTGTTCTACGAACGTGTTTTTAACCTAGTTTTCTTTATTTAGCTGACAAATTCCAAACATATTGTATAAGTCGGCGAAATTTCACCTTCCTTGCTATAATTGATAATTATGTCCATAGATAAATATGATAATTGGAGCCCTATTATTGCACATTTAGCACATTTACCGGTGTGTTTGTGATTACTCTTTTAAAGGTATGTATGATGTATGTTTAGTGTACTGTATTATGTATGATTGTAGTGTATGTACATGATGTCATGCGATATCATATTTCAGCAGTTTGTAGCATCTTCAGTTGAAGCTTACTGTGTCGCTTTTTGTTATGGACCGATTCCGAATGAGATTAATGGAATTATTTATCATAATCCTACATATAGCAAAATACAATTTAATTGATATTAAAAAATAATACATAAATATATCGAATTATACCTCAATATTTTATCCACATTAACTAACAAGTCCCCCTTATGGTGATCTAATCATTAGAATTATTGCCAAAGCTCAATTCTTCAATATACATATTGACAAACGTATTTATAATTTTATATATTTCTCAAATTATATTTTTACTACCTTTATATGTCAATGATAATATTATATTATATATAATATAAAATGTAGTATATTATATAGTTACGTAACTATAGTAAGAATGAATATAGAACGCTTCCACCTATTCTATTCCCTAATACTAGAGAACGGTGGACAGACTCACTCCTATCTTCATATTGCTTTGAATCATTTCTTTAATAGGAATATTTATGTGCCACTCTAATTTACATAGTCCTTTTAATTAGAGGTGATCACGCACAATTCACAGAGTCTCTATCTCTAGATTATTAACTGAAATTGAGGCGATAAATTCCTCACCATTTTAAAAATTGGATAATTGAAAAAGCAGCCAATAGGATCTCAGACGAAAGATAGCACCTCACAAAATAGCGCTCGGAGTTATGAATCGAGCAGCATGTGACGTGGTGATGGTTAGATTGCTCTACCATTGTTGGACAAATGCGTCTATTGTCTGCGTTGCCTGGGAAAGCACAGCATGAATTGATAAACAATAAATAAATTGACAAATTTTAATCTTCCAAATCTCAACATCACACAATTACTACATCAGATTCTATACATTTAGGTCGATAGTATAATTAGCTATCACCTACTTATTCCATTACCTGAGCCAGTCAGAGTAGCATAACGTGATACGCTAAGTGTAGCCTAATCACGATTCGAATCCGTATACCGTATATAACCATAACGTCATATTATATATTATATATATATAGGTAACAAACCCTATATAGCCACGAGCCGGCTCAATCCACGCTGTACTTGCCACTAGTGATAATTGTGACAGA
>JABUQX010117481.1:0-43844 GCA_015478945.1 Trachelipus rathkii | reverse complement strand
GTAATATGGTTGCTAAGAATATTGGACGAACCTCAAGTAATTACGTGGAAACTATTGTATAAGAAGTAATGGATGCTGACAATCATGACCCTTGGGAAAAGAAAACGAATGAAATCAAGGATCAAACACAACCGAATAAACCCCCACCCACCACCACCACCTCGGCAGAAATAAAACAAAGAGAAATAAAATCTTGCAAAGAATTTGAGTAATGTAATTAAAAATCAAAATTTCGATGGGGACGCTGATGAGAGAATCGACGATCAACACCATATATATTTTTTTGACGAAGATAGATATAATATCTGAGGAAATACTGATACGAGGCTAGGCAATTGAAGGAAACTTCTATTTTTGTTCAGAAGAGTCTAACCATTGATAGTGATAAGGATGAAGTTATTATTAGAAAGGCCTAGTGAATAATATTATTTTAATTATTGGTGGTATAGATGGAGTATGTAGGAGAGTCATTTTGGAGAACGATGTGCCGCCGCAGAGCCGCCCAGCCAGGAACCTACCTGAGGCTTTTTCGCACCGTAATTTTTGGAAACTCAGCTAACCTTCATGGGTGTTTTTTATTTATTCTATGTTTTTTTTTTTTTTTTTTTTTTTTTTTTTTTTTTTTTTTTTTTTTTTTTTTTTTTTTTTAGATTTTTTTTATTTTTATTTATTTTTTTTATTTATTTTTATTTATTTATTTTTTTTTTTCCGCGGATTTCCCCCTCCCCCCCTTACAGCGGTGGGGGCGTGTCCGGAGTTCACCAACGCTGTTTCGCTTAACCGCAGGCCCCGCCGAACCGCGCAGCACCGCACCGCACCGACCGCACCGCACTCCACCTCACCGCATATGTGCTTCGACGAACTCTATTCTGAGCTCTTTGCATAATAGCTCTTGCAGCACATACAATATAACGAATTCATCCATAGACATCAGTACACTCCCCCTTATACACAACCACACCCTTCATATAATCCCAGTCCTTCCCTCCTAACCCCGTTTACCATTTCACCGTATCTCTATACCCATTCCACCCGTGACTGCCTTATCTGTCTGTGCTCTCCAAGCAGGTATTTCCCAATCCCGTATACCCAATATTTTCATTGATAATCTATTTTCAAATTTGCCTTCACTAATATATATATATATATATATATATATATAATATAGTATATATATATATAATATATATATATAGTAGTATAATATATATATATATTATATTATATATATATATATATAATTGCCTCTTTTTACTTTCTTCTGGAAGGTAATTCACAGGTATTCCTGAACCCCTTGGCCTTCTTTAAGAATGGTCGAAATGTCCATTTTATACTACTTACTTAGTCATGTATATGTACCATGCGTTTGCGCATACATGTACTATGCATCAGCGCCGCTGCGTCATAACTCTATCTATCGTCTGATGCGAATTCAATCCCACCCACAAGAAGAACAAAGGGAATTGTGGGAATTTAAAAATGTGACCGAACCAGTCACTAACCCGAACGGAAATCTCGAACCCGATAGCCTTCTTAAGAGTGGCTTGGACTTTAACTCAATGGGCTCCGTTCGGAATTGCCCTTATATATACAATGGCTTACCTTATAAATAAAATTATACGAAGCACAAATTGAAATATAATTTCCTACTTTCTAAAAATGTAAATCTGCGAAATTTGTATACAATTTTTGGCATTTTATATATATGCAAAATATAATATTATACTAATATATATATACGTATTATATATATATATATATTATATATATTATTCAATACATTAATCTTTATATATAAATATATTATATATACTATATATTATATAATATAATATATATATATATATACATATATATATATATACAAACCGATCGAGAGAGAGAGAGAGGGGTGAGAGAGGTAGATATTATATATAATATATATATATAATATATATATATATAATATATATATATATATATATATAATATATATATATATATATTAACCTTGTTTGACCATTGATATTTCGACATTGACCTTGCCGAATACCCTATACCCAGCCTACACCTAGCTATTCTTATGTAGGTTAAACTGACCTTACTAACATAACCTAACCTAACCTAACCAATAACCTAAACTAACCCTAACCTAACCCTAACACTAATAGCGCATAGCCTACACTCAGCCTACACCTATCCTACTCTTGCACCCTGGCCTCCGCCCCGCCTTGAGCTTCATCCAGGTAACTGATGCCTAGCCTTTGCTAGGTACTGTGCTAACATGAAGTATGTAGACCTGACCTGTATGATCTAGTCCTCAACTTATTTCATCCTGCACAGCACCACACACCACACCAACACACACACAACACACACACACCACGGCTCCCAACCACCACCACACACACATACTTATACACATACTTATATTATACACACCAACACACACACACCCACAACACACACACCACTCAAACAAACCTACAATATAAACATATTCACTATGACACTGTATCACACCATTCACGTAGACACTACATTTACCCATAGAACACTTACATTTACACTTATTACCACAAAAGCGGTCACAAACACACACACACATACACACACCCACTGAACACTTATACACACTTCACTATGACACTTATACACCATAGAATTTTACACTTACATTTACACTTATACAATACGCTGACACACAAACCCTTTGGTCTCCCATGGGTCAATTTTAGCCCTTCCTTTTTAGGCACTAAACATTTTTATTAAAACATATACTTTAAGACCTTAAAGCAGTCGATCAGTAAATCAGTAAAAGGTGTTAACTAACACCTAGGGGATTAGATACACTGCTTTTATTTTACTGTTTTACTGCTTGTAAACTCATGTTTGTACTGTTTAACTTATATGTCTTACGCTTTAACTCACATTATTATTAACATTAACTACCTTAAAGCAGATAAATCAGATAAAATCAAGTGAAGAGGTGTTACCTAACACCTAAAGGATTAGTATGCTTTTTGTTTTACTGTTTTTACTGCCTTAACTCATGATTTACGTATTTAACTTATAATGTATTTACTTGCTTTAAATCACATATTTATTGACATTACATACCTTAAAGCAGTAAATCAGTAAATCAATAGAGGGTGTTACCCTAACACTTAGGGGGGATTAGTATGCTTGTTTTACTTTTTTACTTGCTTTACAACTCATGTGTTACTGCTTTAACCGATGTTTTACTGCTTTAACTCATATGTTTTAGGATATGAACTCACATATTCATTAACATACATACCTTAAAGCAGTTAAATCAGTAAAATCAGTAAATCAGTGTGACCTAACCCCAAGGGGGGGGATTAGTATGCTTTTGTTTTACTGCTTTACTGCTTAATCCATTTACGCTTTAACATTCTGCCATACTGCTATAGCTCTTTCTATAGTGCTTTCACATTCATCTCCCCTGTTTGAAACTTTCTTTTTACACCTCTGACTCATAATTTAATTAACATTTATGTTTTTATTTTTGTTTTACATACTTTTTTATTTATTTTATTATTATTTGTATTTTATTTTTTATTATTTTTAATTATTTTATTATTTTATTTTTATTATACTAGCTGTTAATTTAATTAGTTTACATTGTTATTAATTATTTAGACACACACACCACACAAACACACATTACACTTACACATATAACACATTCACTATGACACTTATACACACAATTCACTATGGACACTTACATTTTTACCCATAGACACTTACATTACACTTATACACATCGGTCACACCCACATTCACTATGATAATTATACTCCCCTTTCAGATATTAAACAAAGATCTCTTTTGAATAGACATTTACTCGTTTACACTTACACTCACACACAGATTTATTACACTCACAGCAGATTTACTTACACTCCACACAGATTTACTTACACTCACACCAGATTTACTTAACAAAGATTTACTTACACATTTACAACAACATTTAAACCACACACACACACACACACAACACACACACACATGCACACCCACGCACACTCACTTACACATATCAACGTATAATTTATTAAACATTTTATGTTTAAAAAACACGTAAGATTTTATAATTTCTTACATAATTCTGGTAAACCTGAACTTTTCGTTAAAACTCTCTAAATAAATCAAGCATTATCTTTGAGCCAAAGAATTATTATTAACTGTTGAATACTTTTTGTTTATAAGATTTTATTATTATTAAGTTTAAAATAAACTTTTACTAAAATTTTATGAAATTTTTTATTAAAAACCATAATTTTACGCCACCCCCCATACCTTAAGCATACAATCAGCATAAATTCAGGTAAGCCGGCCAGCCCTAGCACCCCTCTACATCAAGCTATGCCACGTTTTTTCTATTGACTTACTGCTTTACATCATATCTAGCCATGTATTAAGTATAAAATAACAAAATAAGTCTTCATCTGCTAAACATAAAATGTATTGTATTTAAAATTTTTCCCATTTCTAAGTTTTTATTTAATAAATAACAATTATTCACTATAACAGTTGATATATTACTCCAGACAGAAGAGTCCAAATATTCTTCCAACAGTTTTTATTTAAATAATTCGGGTTTTCTTTATTATTAATTAGATTTTATTATCTATGACATTGTTCATCTCATTGATTCTTTGGATTTAAAATCGTAACCTTACAGATACGAACTACCTCTCTGTTACAAATGTGTTGAAATAACTACTTTAGGTCTAAATTTAGGAAAATCCTTTTTTTGAAACCCGGGGCGATTTAAGCCAATTCCAGGTCAAAAATTATTTTTCAAGACTGACACCATTTTCTGTTATAGCACTCTATGAGCAAATAAACGTTAGGCCATAAAATTAGGAACCTAAAAACCTTTAGGTATAAGCCTTTTCTTTCTCGAAAACGGCGGCTAATTTAATTCTCACTACTTAATACCAATTCAAAAAGGCGCCGTAAATTCCCTATAGACAGAAATCGATTGTTATTATTATCTTTTATAAAATATCAAACTGAAAACATGCTGATCGGAAAGGATCCTTTAGGCAGACCTCAAAAAGTATAAACTGTTCTCCGTACCTGTGATTTCTGTACACATTAAAACCCTAATTACTACACAAAAATCGCCTATATATGACACTTCTTGTTATTGTGATTGTCAACGACTTTGTACTTACGAAATCTAATGATTTTATCGTCTTTTATATGAAAATTAACGTCTGTTCTTCATTATACTTGTATTAGAATGTTTTGATTTTCAAAAAACCAAAATTATAATTTTAGATTTACTAAATGAATTAAGAACCTTTAACTCCAAAACCGCCTTTCCAAACACTTTTGAATTATTCAATTCCTCTTTTAGACCAAAACTCATTTTAAAATACTAGTATGATTTTCATTCTCTGGTAATTCCACAGCACTGTTAATGCAAAAGTTCAATATCTATAGAATCTTGTAACGAAAGTGTTTCTCTCTATGTTTTCTCAAGCCTTTTCTTATACATAATTTGAATCATAAAATAGTCTTGACTATTGAGTGCAATAATTATCTAAAGTCTTTCCACATAGATAATATACTTAGATAATAATTTATTTTATTATCCAATTATATATGCTAACAAACCAACCTTAATCTAATCCATAACCCCACTACCGACACAACTTGGCATTGCAAATCCCCGCCTCCAGCACCGCAGTGGACGCCCAGCAGGTCACAATGATTTCCGCGCTTCACTCCTCGTCGCATCTTCCCAGCAAGGACGCAATTATTTCGCGCTAAAAATAACTATAATTTTACAAAAATCTCATAATCTACCATATGTCTCGTATACTTTATTACCTCTAATAAAGATTTCCACTATATATATATATTCATGTATATTTTTACTATTACAATACTTTTATATAATTTTGCTATATAATATTAGGACTATAATGTAAATATATATATATTTGAAATATATAAAAATTATAATAACTATATCAATATTATAGTTATAATATATTATTAAATCTAATAAATATTTTGAATATATATACTATAATAGTATAGCTTTGTTTGGTTTATGTGCTGTTCTCGAGTAGAATCAAGGTGTCTATGATTTGTACATATTGAGCAGCTAGAGCCTAAGTATTAAATAAAATATGTGTACTCTAGTAAGACGTGCACAGTTGTAACTTTTCTATTCTAACTAGATAAATACACATATCTAAAAACATAATACTGTACACATGATCAAGCCGTTTATTATTACTCGTATCTTATTTGCATCTCTACTATAGCGCGCATATAGCACGACATAGACTATCTATACGAGCTCACATCGAAGTATATCACCAACAATCTATAAATAAAACTACAAAAATTTATTATACAAATATATTAATATTTTACTATAAATAATATAATTTAAATAGAAACTTTTAGCTACCGGTATCTCAATAAATCTATTAAACTAGCTATAATTAATAATCCAGAATAATGATCACCATCGATATCTATTCTAACACTTATAATATCTCCAATTCTACAGTCGCCGCAAAAGTGCTCGCCAGCTTGTCTGAACACACTTGGTACTTGGGCACAAAGCTGGTTGATGGGACTTCGAGCTCTATTATTGCGGGTTGAATACTATCAACATGAAGATCAAAATTTATGTGCCAGATTATCTTATAGAATCATATTTGTGAACTTAATATCTATCATTAACTATGTAGATATAATATAAAACCATTAATATATACTTCTCCACATGTATCAAGTAATTTAAATTAACTAATATACTAATATACTAATTGTGGTATGAACTTTATCGTAACTATACGTTCATTTAAACTATCTGCATGATAGTTTAAGTTCTTGAAAATGAATTTATACGACAGATCTTGATTTTGACAATAAAATTTATTATGTGTTGGTATCATAATATAGATATACAAAAATATAAACACAAACTATCTCTTCATAATATATACAAGTTTTAAAGACATAAAATCTTTCCCTTATTTTGATTTTTCTACCTATTATAACTTTCACACTATAATCGACTATAATATCACATACACTATATAAGAGAATCTAATAGAATCAACAGGAATCTGCCCCTTACCTCAATCAATCACAGTAAACGTGATAAATTAGTCCCTTAATCTAAATATTAACCTGCTTAAAACCAGATCCTATTCCACTTTTCTCACAAGCATCTTTGTTCAATTTCTAGACACTTATAGCTTATTGATACAAAATTTATAATGTATAGAACACTCAATGCTCAAAATGAGTCCAATTATACATTAGTACAATTAATTTTTAACATATTTTTATCGATAATGATTTCACTTTAAATAAACCTTTTTTTGCTCAACATAACAAAAGGCTTATCCTAAATATTAATAACGCTAATATATTAAGGAGATCCAGCATAAGTGTTCACTACCATCCCCAGCATTTTTCTATCACGTTAAAACAAATCAAGATATATTGCCAAATACTATTATTTTTCGATACCTGAATTTAGACTACAAGATTCGACCTTTGTCGGTTTATAACTCTTATAATTTTTATTGTTATTCCTCCTAATTTAGACCTACAATGTTACTCAACACCATTTTACAACGACAGCGTCAAGTTCGTCACATGATAAAACGGCAGTAAGGCGTTGTTGGAGAGTCTTTCTCGGGACTGGAATGTAATTATATGTTTGAATTCAAAAAACCAAATTTCAAATTGAAGGATTTTTATTAACTGAATTAAAAACTTGGTAATACTGACATATAATAGCTATTAAAAATCCGAATACACCATAGTATTCCTTACTTAAAAACCAATCTAAAAAACGTTTCATCACTTTCTACGGAAACTTTTGATTTCACGACTCATGGTACCACATTTATATGCATTGAGTTTCAATAAATTTGTCGTTTTTATTATCAAACTTTTTAAATGTTATATTCATAAATGAAAGTAAACTATATATAAAGTTTATGTAATTTAACTCCTAAAAATCACGTTAGATAACAGAACCCCTATGTAAAAAATCCGAAGTCATTTTATACCTCACTTAAAACCACAAAATCTAAAATTCCATGAAGTACTTTTCTGACGACTGTTAATTTTCACTATCTTCAATTGTAATTTTTTAATATATTGTTTATTAATTTCAAAAACAAAATTATTCAAATTTTTAAGAATTTTTATCTAAATGAATAAGACCTTTTACTCCAAAACTATAACAGCTATTAAAATCCGAAGACCATCGTATTCTTCACTTAAAAACCAATCTAAAAACTTTCCAGTCACTTTTCTAGACTTGTATTTCACAAGCTATGGACATTTATATGTTTCAATTTCACAAAATCCTAATTTGTCAAATTTTAGAGATTTTTATCTAATATGAATTAAAAATAACTTGTCAGTTATTATTTAAATCTTATTTAAAAATCCAAGAGTAAAACCGATGCGTTTCAACTCACTATAAAATTCCCTAATCATAAATATTTATAAATACTAGAACATCTGTTTTTTGTCGAGTTGTTTTTCATTTATATTTACATTTGTACAACTTGATGTTAAAAAAATTAAAACTATATGTCATATATTTTTAATAATTTTAATCTAAATGAATGAAAACCTTTTACATCTCACAAAATACGTTATGTATAAACAGCTAATTAATAATCCGAAAGTGACCCTATCAGCAAAGAATCCTTAATCTTTCATAATAGCCCTTGCATCTAACAAATAATCGTACCGCACTCGAGTCACTTTGTCTACGACTGAAATCTTCTAACGATATGGACAATGATTTGTATATATTTAAGCTTAGATATTCTACAAAAAAACCAGAAAATTTTATTCAAAATTTAGAATATACACTAAGTAGGCTAATAAAATACATTAATATATCCGATGCATTGTACATATCGCAAAGACGAATATAACAGCTATTATAAGAAATCGAGCATCACACATTTCGTGAGTCCTCTTAAAACCCAATCTAAAGTATATCAGTCTCAATACACTTATTTTATCGACTTTGTTATTCACTGTAACTTTGCTCTTAATGGAATTTAACTATGTCTTGAATTTCAAAAACCTATATGATTTATTATTAAACTAAAATTTTTATACTCTTATTATTCACTAAATATTATAGATACCCTATATGTATTCCTCTTAATCTAAAAACTTATAGTTATAATATAACAAGCTATTATATATAATCTAAAAAAAAGAACGTGGGTCAAAAATGCGAATAAACAACGAATTAAAAAGCGTGCCAGATCACTTTTTTCATCAGTATACAATATTTAGAATATTTCTACGAGCTTGCATGAAAACAATATTATAATGACGTGATTTTGATTTTAGAGAAAAAACCTTTTTATTAACGAAAGTTAAACTAGTTAGATTAAATTATTTAATCTTATAGATGAATTATTAAACCCATTTACCTTCAAAACTCGATATAACAGCTCATTAAAAATCCGAAGTCACCATCGTTTTCCTCAACTTAAAACCCAATCTAAAAAAGTTCCAGATACTTTTCTATGACTTGTATTTCAACTAGATAAAATGAACGTGCTTTAAATTCATCAAGCCCGATTGCAAATGTTGTTGAATTTCTAAAACAATCCGAAGAAAATAATTTAATTAAGTTAATTTATTATTATATTATTTGATAATGAATTAAAAACCTGTTTGACGTACTCAAGGAGTACGTTAAATAGCTTTGTAATGAACAATCGCGAATCAGCCATCTTTTCCTCACTTAAAACACCCAATCTAAAAAGTTCCAGATACTTTCTACGACTGTATTTCACGATGTAGTGTATGTTAGCATGATAGTTTGATTTGCCAAAAAACCAAAATTTATCAAATTTTAAATTTATCTATGAATATAAAATTAAAACCTTTTTACTCCAAAACTTATAACAGCTATAAAAATCCAGGTGAACCTTCGTATCCTCACTAAAACCAATCTAAAAAAACTTTCAGATCACCTTTTCTACTACTTGTATTTCACGAGCTAATGGATTCGATTGTTGAGTAGTTTTGTGTAGATTTCTAACCATATACCAAAATCAGTCTCGCATGTTTGAGTGTCGTATTTTTATAAGTATATTATCCGAAGAGATTTATTTATTATTATTATCTTTACTATGTGAAAAATTTCTTAGTACCAGTATAGATTAATAAAAAATTCATAAGTCTAGCGTCGAGTTTATTTCAGTAAAACTTAAATGATCCGCTCAGTGCTAGAAGAAATAGATTGCCAGATACCTTTTTCGACGACTTTGCTAGTGTTCGACTAAGTGTAAATAGTAGGACTTGAGTAGTGTTCTTTGGAGCACATATCAAATAGAATACTTAAAAATGTATAACATTTGTGAAATATGATGTAATCATTATTTAATTGACTAAGTGGTGTACCAATCAAAATGAGAGTCATTATATGTACTTTTAAAACAATTATGTAAAATAAGGCTACTTAAAAATCAATGGAGGCACACATCAAGGTAATTCCTTCACTTAACACTACTCATACATTAGTATAATATCGTATTTACTGATTCTACTTTATCTTGAGCAACTGTTGTGTTATTTCACGAGCTATGGACATTATATGTTTGAATTTCAATTTTCAAAGTAGATACAAAATTATCAAATTTTAATATTTTTGATGCAATTATTTAGCATTCAATAGATTTTTATAGACATACACTAAAAACATATAATAGCTATTAAAATCGGAAAGTCACCCATCTATTCCTCACTTAAAACCCAATCTAAAAACTGTTTTCCAGTTCCACTTCCTTCTACTTACCTGTATTCACCGAGCTATGTACATTTTATTATGTTTGAATTCAAAAAAACCCAAAATTTATCAAAATTATTAGAATTTGTGTGTATTCTAGATGTATGTGATTATCTAAAGTAAAATCATATATAAGTTCTAATGTACACGCAAAATAAACACACTATAGTAGTAATAAAGCTAATTAAAAATAATAATCCGAAAATAAATAAAAAATCACACTTTGAATATAATAACTCATTACACATTATAAACCAATATCTAAAAAATAAAGAATTCACATAACTTTATACTAATAAAGTATAAACATACATATGTATATTATTAGTATTACTATCATAATTAAATCATTTATTAATATTTAAGAAATATCTAATAAATACTCTAAAAGACATGTTATACGAACATTGATTATGATTAAATTAATTCACTCACGTAAATGATATTAAAAGCAGTATATAACTCACAAAAGCACAACTATAACAGCTATATAGTAAAATCCGATGTACCAGTGACACATATTGTAATTTCATACACTTAAAGAGCCCACAGATCTTAAGAGTAACGAAGTCATCACTTTTCTTACAACTATCCAATTTATCTAAAGCACTCAGTAAAGCAGTAAAACAAAAAAGAATACTCAATTCCCCCCCCTTCTATGGACATTTATATGTTGTCTAATTATCTACCCTCAAAATGACCTATTTATATTGATAATCCAAATTTTTCTTTACTACAATTTTTATCTAGAATAGAGTTATTAGATAACCAATGTATTACTCTCATAGATAATATACACAAGCTAAATATAAATAGAGTGACTATAACCACCATCGAGTAATATACACTTGCATATTAAACAGCAATTCATTAGAAAAATAGAATCTTCAGAGTGTTAACTTAGTTCCAGAACTTGAATACTCTCAGAGTACGAAATACTCGAGAAAGCACATTATAATCTGTATGTTCACCGATCAAATTGACTCGATAAATTTTAATATGTTGTTTAAAATAGAATCTATAATTTATTAATGTATTTATAGCATATCTCTAATACTCACAAATAGTCAAGTAATTAAATATAAAACAAGCATATTTAAAAATCAGAGTGAGCCTTCGCATTCACTCACTTAAAACCAATCTAAAAACGTTGTCATTTCATCACATTCAGTTGCATATCCAGACTAACTGAGATATATTTAAACGTAAAATGGAACACTCATGTATAATATTTATTGAATATTATTTAAAAAAAACACAACACAAAAGCAAGCTTCCAAATCTTTGAATCAGTGAAAGTGTGAATAATGTCAAATCTAAAGCACCCTTTCTAACTTCCAAAACCTTTTCTGTCCGTTACTGAGCTCTTAACTAATTTAAGATTAATGATTAATCTCGAATTGTGTAGTCTTATCCATACGCTCACTCCTACACTTAAAAACCAATCATAATAATCCTATTTCACTTTATAATCCTACGACTTGTTATACATTTCGAGCACGATGCGATTGTAAGAGAATTGAGAGTGGATTAGAAATCTCACAAACTCACAACAAAAAATTTATCCACTCAAATTCTAATCTCACTCTAATTATTAGTCTATATACCTTCAATTGCATTTACTCTTTCTTACTCTCTTTTAAAAGATCTGTAAAGTATATGTTTATTAAATAAGACTAATATATGATTATAAGTCCGACCGTACACTTCGTATTCCTCACATTAAGAAATGGAGACTACCAATGAGCCCATAAAGAGGGTATCACACCATAGCAGCTTTTCTACGGTACCGTGTGTAGTTCGACGAGCTATGGACATTACTATTATGATTTGAGTGAAAAATAGTAAATGTTAAAATTTTATTCTACATTTATATAGATGTTTGAGTTGCTATAAGATGTCAATAAATTAAGTGAAACCATTACTCCAATAAACTAGAACAGCATATAAGTTGATTAAGTGCGGCGAGTGTGTGAGTCTAGCTCTCAGTTTTGTATCGCTCACTATGAGAAACCTAAATAATAAAAATATACATGGAGTCTTATGTTTTTCTACTGAACATTGTGTGAGAGTTATTCTAACGGAGGACTCACTTATACAAGATGGTTACCGTGCGCTTTATCTGAAAAAACAAAAATTTTTATGCCAGTTTATATAAATAGTTTTATTCCTCATAAAAGTGAATATAAAATAACGCTGTGTGTTGACGTGCCATGAGAACTTAGGAGCTTTGTTTGAAAAATTTTCGCGTCTATTTTAAACCTAATCTAAAAAAAGGATAAAATTACATTTTCAACGACTTTGATTCATAATGATCTGCATTCAAAGTATGAAGCTGGAACTCCCAATGAATTGAAGTTATAGAGATTTGTATAGTATTTTTATGTCAATAAATTAAAGATTATTAAGTGATGATCCATTGTGTACTCCAAAACTATAATCATGCTTAGTTTATGAAGTAAATTGCTGTTAGTGACCTTCGTATCCTCACTTAAAACCAATCTAAAAACGTTCCAGTCAGCTTTTTCTTTGTGACTTGCATTTTTCGAGCGTAATGTCTGATGTGCACGAGTATTTGGAATATATCGTTATATAGGAATTATTACAAAATCAAGTATAACAACACATATTATTCATAAGTTATTCTATATATTTTTTTATACCAACATGATAATAACATAACCCTAATCACCACAAAGGCCACAGATAACTATACTATTAAGAAATCACTAGAAAAGTCCTCAAGCCGATCTTCCTCAGGCCCTCTTAAGAACCGAATCCTAAGAGTAGAGTTCATGGATTAGCGTTTTATGCTCCAGACTTTAGTGATATGTTGCGACTCAAGGTTCATTTTTAGGATTGTAAGTTCAGTTTAGGTTATTAAGGTTAGGTTGTAGAATTTGCACAAAAAAACGTCAGGTTATGAATGAGATATGTAGATTCGTAGGTGTTAGAAGTCTGAGTTGTTTATTAAGAGATAATGATATCCAAAAAGCCTCATAGGTCTCACTCCAAATTATCGAAATATATATATCTAGTTGATAAATATCAACACAGAATCTTCAACCACGTATATTCTCAACTGTTAAAACCCAATCTAAAAACGTTTCAGTCATATTTTCTAACCAATATTATATTTCTACGAATACTATATATATAATGGACATATTATATATATGTTTTGGGAAATTTCAAAAACCAATATTTTAAATACTAAAATTTTAGAATATTTTTATCTAAATGAATTAAGAACCTTTTACTACAAAATCCAATATTATAACAGCTATTAAAATCCGAAGTGACCTTTGTGTATTCCTCACTTAAAACCCAATATCTAAAAATCGTTCCTCAGTGATTCACATTATTATCTACGACTTGCTATCACGAGCTATGGACACTTATATGTTTGAATTTCAATTTCAAAAAAAAACCTTAATATAAAATTTTATCAAGGTCAAATGTTAGAATTTTTATCTATTAATAATGTAAATTTCGCAAGTTCCCTCCAAAAATCAATATATAAGAAGCTTATTTATCCTAATGTCTTTTGCTGTACTTATCCATAATGAGCAAAACCCATCTAAAATAAATATTCAAGATTTAATCTCTCATCAACATATTTTAGAATATTTTATAGTGTGTTGAGTTACTAAAATTGTATTATTCGAATGTTAAAAAATTGCAGTTATGCATATTATAATATCATATATTTTAATATATTAATAATATAAATCGATATTTTTTAAGAATCCTTTTATTAGTAAATAAAATATCTTTTAACAGGCTTACTGAAACGCCCAGAAGTGACCTCTACGATCATTATGCTTACATGTATCAACAAACCAATCCCATATAAAATTACAGGATCTTCACTGACTTTTCTCGGACTTGTGTCACAGTTTCCACGAGGCTTATTAGACATTGACTGGTGTAGGTATCACAGTTAATATATCTCACAACAACTCAACATTTGTTTATCTTGATAATGTGGTTAATATCTTTGTATCTAAATGAATTAAGAACCTTTTACTCCAAACGTTATACAAGCTCTATAAAAATCCGAAAGTCACGCATCGTATTCCTCACTTAGGAAACCCAATTAATTGAAACGTTCACACAGATTTATCGTGTCTACTACACAAGGATATCAAAACGAGTTTGGACATTATATCATGCTACGCGTTCAATTCAAAGAAACCATAGAAGCTTATCAAATTTTAATATTTATATTTATCATAATGGATGATGGACTTAAAGAACTTTGTCACTCACCAAAAACTATAACGCGTATTTAAAAAAATCCGATAATTCACTATTGATAGTTCAGAGCTTATAAAACACCAAGTATCTATATAGTAAGCGTTCGCACAGTCCATCACTATATTATAGACGGAACCTCTAAGGTTCTTCACGGAGCTAGGAACTAACCTTAGTATAGTGATTTCAAGAAAAACAAAAAAGACTATATCACAATCCTTTTTATATTATATCTAATCTAATTGAAATTAGAAACTCATTATACTCCAAAAACATAATTAACAGTCTATTTAAAAATCAAAGTCACACATCGTATTCCTACTACTTAAAATAACCCAATCAATCTAAAGCACTTCCAGTTACACTTTCTACTATTTGTATTTTCACGAGTATATGTATGACAATTATATGTTTGAATATTTCAAATAAAACAATAAAATTTTAATAATCAAATATTAATAATTATTTTTCTATAATGAAATATTGACAACCTTTTATATCCAAAACCTATATAACAGCTATTAATAAATCTCGAAGTCACTCATCGTTTTCCTCACACTTTAAAATAACTCCATATCTTAAAATAAGATTCCAAATTATACTTATTATATTACAGACTTGAATATGTGCACAGATTATTTGAGAAAATAAACATATCTCAATGTGAAAATCATAAATGTGTCTAAATAAACTAATTGAAGTTTAAATTCACATCTTCTGTTGGATAAGAGCACAGACAGATTAAGAGTCTCTAGTTCCATAAGCATGTGAATAAAAACCCTTTGTAACTGTCTATAGACTATTAAATACACTTATAGAAATAAAGTCGCCATCGTATTCCTCACTTAAAAACCCAAGTATCTAGGAAGAAAGTTCCTCGAGTCACTGTTATTGACGAGTCTGTTGTGTATTTCTGACGTGATATCAAGGATGGACGAGTGTAATGTGTTGTTATCTTCTTAATGATTGGAGAATTTCAAAGATAATACACCAAAATTTTACAAAATTTAGGAATTTTATCTAAATGAATAATAACCTTCTATTGTAGCTTCCAAATATAGATATAAAAACAGCTAGATGAAATAAGTCGAGAAAACATCGCCGATAACCTTTTCCGAACTTTTAAAACCGAGATCTAAATATACAGTCAGAGCTTGTCCAGATACTTTCTACGAACTTGTATTTCACGAGCTCATGACATTAATGTTTTGAATTTCAAAAAAAACCAAAACACTTGTTATCAATCTCGATTTTTCACTCTCTAAAGGTGTTTGAAGCACACCTTTTACTCCAAAACCTTGCGCGTATCAGAACCAGCCAGTATAATACATCCGCGAAGTCTGCACCGCTTTAAGTATTCCTCACTATAAAAACCCCAATATGAGAAACTCTGCACAACTTCACCGTATAATGCTTCACCCGACTCCTCTTATAGTTGCGAGCGAGGCTGGGAGGGAGAAATTTCGTACTCAGGATATTACACAATATATCAAAACAATAAATAAATATTATTTCAAATAAAAATATAAAATAAAAAAAATTTTAATCAATAAATTTTTTAGAAATATAAACCAATATAACACATCACACTTTATAAAAAAACAATAATAAATAAAGACTACAAAAATTAAAATAAAATAAATTAAATAAAAAACCACCATGAAGGAGCTAGCTATTATATCACATTCACCAAGTATACACCATCGCTTTCCTCACTGAAAACCCAATCTAAAAAAGTTCCAGAACTTTTCTACAACTTGGTTCTTCACAATCTGATCATCATTATAGTTAATGTGGTTCTTGTCTAGGCTCTATATGACAAGGAAATCTGACATCATCGCTTCTATCACAAAATGTATCTCTAACATACTACTCTTAATCGAGTGACATTAATTAAGGAATCCTTTTTACTCCAAAATACTAATAGACACGCTCACTTCAAAATTCCGAAGTGACCTTTGCATTAGCTGCTACTTAAAACCCAACATGAGAGTAACGTATCATTCTCCACTCTCGCTATGACCTCTGCTCATTTTCTCTCACCGACTCTTCATCTCGTGCTACTCTCATTTCATTACTGTGCTCTTGACTACTCTTCAAAAACACATCTCACATCTTCTATCTTCATAATTCTTCTTCAATATTTCTTTAGCCTAATCCTCTCACTATTCTACTCGATCCTCTATCTTACTCTCTCAAACTCCTCATCAACAATCTACTCTCAAATCATCTCGACTCATCTCTAACCATCGTATATTCCTCACTTTAAAACACAATCTAAAAACAGTTCTATAAAGTCACTTTTTATTATATACGACTTGTGATAATTTTCACTGAAGCTATGACATTTATATGATTATGAAATATTCAATAAAAAACAATTATTATCAAATTATATAATATATTTTATCTAAATGAATAATAACGTAATTTACTCCAAAACAATAACAGCTATTAAAAATCCTAGAGGTGACCCTACTACTACTAATTACGCATTCCTCACTTAAAACAATCTAAAAATACTTATCCATAGTCTCATATTATACCAACTTATCTTTATTCTCAATTTCACATAAGACTGCACAAGGTAATTTATTTCAACATTATATTATTTTAACCTCGTATATTAATATATATATATTATACTTATATTATAGTTTTATCTCCAATCTACTTTTGTCATTTAATAGTCTCATCTTAATATGGTAAGATTAGAGAAAAATAAGTATGTACTACCGATAATATCTCTAAGTATATGAACACACCTCAAATAAATGCATCAAACTGCCAGCGAGCGGATTCTAGACCATTGACACACCCCAATCTAAAAACGTTCCAGTCACTTTTCTACGACTTGTATTTCTCACGAGAAGCTTATGCGACACTCGATATATCTGCATGTCAAAAAGAAAACATTCAACATTTTCTACAAACATTTATATATCTTTTTATCTAAATGAATTAAGACTACCATTCATTTACTCCAAAACATTTAACAGCTATCTAAAAATCCGGAGTCTACCTCAAGTGTCGTCTCCTTCACACTTTTTTAACTCCTCAAAATACTAAAAAAAAGTTCCAGAATTAAAACTATTCTATTATCACAAGCCAATATTTGAATTTTGATCCTAAAATATTATAGATGTATAAATAGCTGATTCAACACAACTAAAATTTAATACAATAATTGTTAATATATATTTTATTCTAAAAATAAATTTAAAAACCTTTACAATTCCACCTATCTCAAATTTCGTAGATGAGCACAGAAGTCACTCATCAATATCTTCCTACATACTATTAATAAACCCAATCTAAAAACGTCTCCTAACTAAGTCACTTTTCTTAACGATTTTGATATTATTCTACTGTATGGATCAATTTATATATGTTATTGTGAGAATATATCAAAAAACCATAATAATTTAATACATAATTATTTAGAGATTATTTTAATCTAATAATAATTATAGAACCTTTTACTCCAAATATAACTTATAATAACAGCGTATTCAAAAAATCCGAAAGTCACCATCGTTTTCTCCACTATAAAAACCTCATCACTAAAAAAATCAAGAATATACTTTACTAACTGACTGTTAATTTCACGGTTATAGGACATTTAATAATGTTATATTGTGAACTACTAAGCACCAAAAACATTTACTAGCAAATCAAGCCAAAAGATGACTCAACTTATGAGACATTCAAGCACACGCTGCTTTTATCCTCAACAAATACTGTTATATAAATGCATTAAATTACAATCTCACACCTGACTTTATATTATCCTACACTTAATAAAACACAATAATTACATAAAAAAACGTTATATTTCCACAGACACATGTTCCATACACTTGTATATCCGAGTCTATCCATGTGATAAAATATTATATGTTTCTCATAAGTTTCAAATACAGTTTGCGTTAAGAATTGATAATACAAACAAGGTCGGCTAATTATTTTATCTAAATGAAGAAGAGACGCTGACTCCAAAACTATATAAGACTAATTTAAAAAATCCGAAGCACCATCGCTTTCTCTCACTAAAAATACCAATCAAAAAAGTTCCTATACTTTTTACAACTTGCGATTTCACGAGCTTATGAACCATGATTAATAATATGTTATTGAATTTTAAAAAAATTATAAAAATTATATCAAAATTTTATATTTTAATTCTAAATGATCTTAAATGAAAACTTATGACTTTCATAAAACTATATAACAGCTATTAAAAAATCCGATAAGTGTACACTTCGCATTCCATTCACTTTAAACCCCAATCTAAAATTTCCAGCACTTTCTAACGACTTGAGTATTTCACAGCTATGACATTATAGTTTGAATTTTCAAAAATAACCAATAAACTTTATCAAAAATTTATAGAAATTTTAATTAAAATGAATTATTTAAAATATTATCTTTCACAAAACTATAACATCATAATAATTATATATAATAGACCATTTCTACACATTATTTATACACATTTTAAAATACTCACTCGTAATTATCATAAAACTCGTTTTCAACTATATATTTACACACAAACTATGTATTATTTACTAATCTATTATAGAGACATAGCAATTAATGATGTTTGAATTGTCAAAAACTCTAAATTTAATGATAATATTTAGAATATTATACTAAATTAACAAATAATAGAAATAAATAGAAATAATAATTTAAATAAACAAATAAAACTAATAATAAATAATAAACAAGTATAAAATTCGAAATAATAATATATTAACTCTTAAAAAATAACATTATCCAGTTATTCAATTACTAAATCAATCTTAAAAAATAAGATCAGATAACTATTTTTTAAATACAACTATTAAATAATAAAATAATAATAATAATAATAAGAATAATACAACACATAATATAACAAATTATATAAGTATTGAATTTCAGAAATACTCAAAATAATTAAAATTCATAAAAATATATTAATTAATTATATTTATAATCTAAATATGATAATTAATTACAAATCTTTATTAACTCTCTATATTATATCACAGTTATATATCACAGCCAATCTGATAAAATCCGAAGCTCAACCATAACGAATATCTGCAACTATAATAACGAACTATACCATATTATAAAAATTTCTAAAGAAGCTTCTCTATAACTGCGAATATTGTATCATTATTCACTCGATCTCTACAATACCATTTAAACTCATAAATTTGCAATTCAAAAATAAACAATAATTTTATTCAATTTTAAATATTTTTAATTTAATGATATATTAAAACCTTTATTATACAATACCATTAAAATCTATTATTATTATATTATATAATATTAAAAATTTCCATAATCAGTTCTAAATTATCGTTTTTAAATACTCTGGTCCATAATACATACTTATATATCATACAAGAAGTTCCGATAACTTTTCTACGACAGTATATTTTCAACTAAGCTACATACATTATATTATGTTTGATAATTATCAAAAACAAAATTATATCAAATTTTATACTTTTTAATATCACTTTCAAAGAACCTTTTACTCCAAAAAACTTATAACAACTATTAAAAAAAATACTAGAAGTCACTCGTTATATTCCTACACTTAAAACTCAGATCTTTAAAAAAACGTCCAGTCTAACTTTATTCTAACGACTTGTATTTCATACGAGCTATTATATGGACCCTATATTAATGTTTGAGTTTTAATAATACCAAAAATTTTATTTACTAAATTTTAATTAATTTTATCATATATTTATATATAAAAATATATTTTACTTAAATACTATAACAGCTATTAAAAAATTACCTTAATATATTGTAGACCTTCGTTAAATTCCTCACTTAAAATACCAAATCTTAAAAACGTATCCAAGTAACTTTTTTAACATATTGTATTCACGATGAGCTAGGATATCAATTTATATATGTTTTGAAATTTCAAAAAAATACTAAATTAAAATTCAATATCTCAAACCAAAGTTACTCCACAATCATATAATAATTTATTGTCTAACAATGACATAAGAGCAACCTTTTAGCAGTCTCATACAACTATAATAAGACAGACTATATAATAGAAAATCCGATACATTCTATCCAATCTATCCCATTATCTCTACTATAAACACATAATAGAGAATCACGATGGACTATATCATCTGACTTATTAATCAGATAAAAAAGTCAATGGGACAATTAATCTAATATATGTTATATGAGAGTAATAAATATTACATAAAAAAATTAAACAATTAATATTTATGAAAAAATGTAATAATTGACAACCTAAATTAAAATGAATTAAAAAACATTTTAACCAAACACACAAACGTAAATACTTATATAAAAAATAACCTAAAAAGATATACCAATTTTAATTACTCACACTCCTACTACCCTCACTCAGATATTATTCCTCAACATTAAAATCCCAAAATTACTAAAACTACCTCAGTCAACTTATACTACAACTTTAGATATATATTTACAGAGCTAATAATACCATTATATATAATATTTAGAATTCTACTAATAAGGATTAATAATATTTCATCATAAATAAACAAGAATTTTATAATACTAAAGAATTCATTTTTTTAAATAATGAAAGCTCTCAACAATATCTTTTATTAATAAAGCTTATTAAAAATACCGATACCAAAGTGAACAATCGAGTATATACCCCTTATCACTTAATATATTACCTCAATCTTAAAAACGTTATCCTGTCACATTTCTTACTACTATTTATTCACGTATAGTCTAATGATCAATTTTATATTATGTTTCATTTTTCATTTAATTGCCTATAAGATTTAGTACAATTTTGAGATGAAATATTAATTCTCATAGAGAGAGTAGAAATATATATATACGTTCCAAAACAACCAGATACTATGCTATTTAAAAGAGCGATCCTGTCCTACACACACGAGATATTTCTTCTCACGTTACACAACTCTCATATCTAGCATCACTAGTGTGCACACGATTTCACATATATTTCATCATTTTTTCACGATGCTTAGTAATGGAAAGCACGTAAAATTATATAAAAATAGATTTCTACACAAATACGCTAATATACTTAGTCATAAATATCTATAATATTAGTTATATTTACTATATAATGAATTATTAAGAACCTGTCATTACCCTAATATAACAAATAGTTTAATTAAATAAACAGCATATAATTAAATAATCCGAATACCTCGTATTCCTCACTTAAAACCCAATCTACAAATATGTCATCAGTCTACTCTGTACCGTGAACACATGATCCAAAGGAATGATGATTTCATCCCAGCTATGGAATCACTTAATGATCAGATATGTCGATTATCAAAAACACCAATGGAGAGTATCTACGATCCTCTCTTAGTATGTATTTATGTTAAATTATGATGTAAAAACTTGTGCAGATTTTGTATATTTTGTTCCTGTGGGGTAAAAAAGAGCCTAAAATAAAAAATATATACCGAAGTCACCATCTATTCTCACTTAAAACCCAATTAAAACGTTCCAGTCACTTTCTACGACTTGATTTACTTAACAGCAGATAAGCATTCCACCCGAGTTTTTTGAATCTGTCGAGATTGATATTTATACAACAAAACTCAAGAAAGATTTACTCACATAAAACCAGATATTAATATAAAACTTAATGAATTAATGAGTCTTTTTTCTCGTAAAAACTGAATGATTGTGAGAAACAAACTTATCTATAAAGAAGAAAATCGAGTGCCTTTGTTATCCTCGATCTATCAATAACACTGGAATTCTAAATATTTCATCGTTTGCCACAGTACGTCACTAATTTTATAGTGTAGTGCTATACAGAAACGCGTACTCGCACAATTTTTTAAAAGTGTTCCATTCACAAAAACTCAAAACTCATAATATTCATATTCATATTTTATCTCATCATAATTTTGAACGCATAGCCTAAACATAACTTTAACTAACCATTAATCTTTGAACACAATCCATTTTATAATCACAGCTTATACACACAAGTATTTCCAAATTATACAACATCGGTTATTCGAGATCAACTTAACGAAGCACTAAGTCTAGCAAATCATTTATATACAAATAGAACAAAGCTGTTCTACAAGCTACGTATACTACGTGGCGAACTTGATAATTAATAAAACGGCTTATACTGATGTTGAAATTTTAGAAAACATACACAAAGAAGTAAACTCTAATCATGTAACTACATGTATTTTCTATGAACGATCACCTTATATAGCACTATATTTTCTGTCAAAATAGTTCCCATAGTCATATAAATATATAATCGTGTACTGAAGATGAGAAATTCAAAGATGTTACGTACAATTGCAAAACCGACCAGCGGCTGATAAAAAAGAGTTTCAACTACAGGAATAGGCCTTTTCTACTACTGTCTAGTATTTATGCAGATTAAGTTGTATAGACCAGACTCTAGACACCTTGAAAATAATCAGAATGGATTACTTTTATCTATGGGAAGACCTTTGTTAATGGATAGATTTTAAGTCTAGACAGGTTGTAAATAATCAGAATAGATTACTTTTATCTATAGGAACTTCTCTGATACTAGTGTGCCAGACACCATATATCTCGATGCTATTTGGAGAAAAATTTTACATGAATGACAGTTCTTTAAGTGTGAGTTAACCTGCATTATCCTGACTTTTGGTGGCAACTAGGGTAAATTAAGATTAATTAACTGGTTTTTAATAGAGAATTAGTACCAGTATATCTAGTCATTATAACAAATAATTAATTAATTATTTATCAGAATTATACAAAGAGTAAAAATGATAATGAACGTTAATTACTGTAATGAGAGACGTTGAAAAATTTTTTAAACTAGAATAAGATCTGAAACAAGTTTTGTGATTATTCATGAAATTTTCAGGAAAATAACTAAGATAAATGGAAATAGACGCTAAACAATTGAAACGACCTATCCCAGGAACCAATGGAATGAATGAACCAATCGCCTAACGCGATATAACAATATAGGATTGATTCAATTAATCACCATATGAGTAACATGTTTATGACGAGTTGATGCTCACAATTGGTCATACAATTAACAAAGATTTTTTTACTTAAAAGTTCACATCTCACTGTCACTACCCTATTCCAGGAGGTGAACTTTTACTAGGTAACCACTACTTGCTTATTTCTAGAGTGAAATCTATTACTAGATAATCCAATTACGGTTTCAATTCCAACTATTAAGGAATCGAACAAGCCAGATTCCGGTTCAAGCAATTTAGAGAATCAAGCGATTCAGATCCTGGTTAAGCAATTCAAACTATTTAGAATCATGATGACTCTCAAAGGTAACTCCGATCGCGATTCTAGAAAAGTATTCAAACTAGGGTTGAACGATAAACACAGGGCGCCGTACGGTGCGGTACACAATTCTAGTTTCCCGGTGCGGTGCGACAAAAAATGACTTTTGGTGCGTGATAACCCTTACTATAGAGCATTGCGGTGCGCAAAAAATTCCCCTACTCGTCCAACCCCCTAATTCAAACCCACCCAACTGCAAATCAAACCACCGACCAAAATTTACCGGTTCAATGATTTTTCGGGCACCATTCCCACAGCCTTAAAATTTAAAAGTAGCGTTATTATGTCTTCAAGGTTGAAGTGCTACGAAAAATACTAACAAACAATTTCTATTCAAACGCTTCACTTCAATCAAACGAAAACAGGTAAAATAACGTTTGTTTGTTTGATTGTTTCTTTGTTTGTATGTTAGCGTTGAGTAATTATTAAAGAGTATTTTTAAAACGATTCATTTATTAACAATTAAATCATTGTTTAATTAAGTAGTCATAATAAATAGGGACAATTAGTATTCTTCTAAACTGGCTCTGTAATAAATTATTATTATATTATTATTATTATTATTATTATTATTATTATTATTAATAATTATTATTATTATTATTATTCGCATTTTATCATTATAATTCATTTTTTATTTTATAATTTCCATTTATTACTAATTATAATTTATTATTAAATATTAATGATGATGATTATTATTATATTTATTATTATTATTATTAGTAGAGTACTAGTAGTAGTAGTAGTAATTTTTTCCTATTATTAATTAACTATAAATATTTGCTATTATAATTATTACATAAACATTCAAATTCTTTTCCCTAGGAAGTAAATATAAGGGCGTATATCTTGATGTCAAGGTAACAGTTTCTTTTTTTATTATCATTATTCTCATTTTTGGCCATCAGTTAAGGGATTAAAGGAATGTGTAAAGCGAAAAAAAAATTGCTCGGGCGCGCGCGCGCACAATTCAGAAATGCAAACACGTTACTCCTTCGTCAAATCTCGGCACGAGACGACACAAAAACCGGTTTCGGAAGAAGAAAAAAAATTATTAATCTTAAGAGTTATTATAGTGGCCAAATTATCAGATTTTAAATTTAAATGCCACGTGATGGATATATATATATATATATTATATATATTATATATATATATATATATATATATATTATATAGATACAATATAGTTATTTATATACATATATTTCAATTAAAATGACTTATTTTTACTCGTTCTGTAAAAAATGATATCTATTATATGTATTACTATATATATATATCCTATATATTATCTATATACTATATTATTATAATATATATCTATATATATTATATAGTAATATATTATATATAATTATATTTATATATAATATATATATATTATATATATATACCATATATCATATATATTATATTTATACTAATATATATATATATATATTTGTATATATATATTATATATATATATATATATTATATATATAATATAAAAAGGTAAGACAAGGGACAACTAAGTTGCGTTTAAGAATAAGTTTGAAATTTTTGTTGTTTAGAAATTGTACAGGGGGTTGGGGGCGGGAACAAGAATTAAATGGCTAAATAGCGTTTCGACCACCGCACCGGTGCAGTCGACCAAGCCTATACAGTTATCTAACTTACCACGAACAGAAAAAAAAAATTCATTATCATAACTCGTATCTCTGTTGTCTACAAATTACTTTTTATTGCGTAGATTGATGAACCCTATTTTATATACTAATATATATATATATATATTATATATAATTTATTATATATTATATATATATATAATAATATATATATATATATATATATATTATAATATTATATTTATATATATATATGGATATATATTCTATATATATATTTAATTATATATATATATTATGAATAACTATATATATATATACTTATAATATATTCTATATAATATATAATATATAGATATATATACTATTATATAAACTAATATATATATATTTTATATATTATATATTAATATATATATTTATATAACTTATACATATATATATATTATATTAATTATAATAAATAATATCTGTTAATGTAATGTTAACCTAATTTTGAAGTCAGACTATTTTTTATTTTGAATATATATAGTGAAATTTTACTTAGTAAATTTACTCTAAATACTAAATTTTATATACTATAATAATCAGAACAATAGCACTCATATTTATGTCTAGTAGGTTCTATATAAGTTCTGTAATATTGGCTATTAACTAGTCACCATTTTATTTATAAGTGATAAAGCGTCGTAATAATTATATTCTTCAAAATTAACATTGCCCATCATCCTTTATATACAGGGTTATTTGAAGGGTGAGTATATATATTATCATTATATTAAATCAAAAGAGCACGCATAGACAAATGACTGCTGATGATATATATATACCTGACCCGGTAATAAGTATCTTCAATAAAAACTAAGATGTTCATATGAAATTAGAAAACCGTATTTTAATACCGAGATTTAATTTATTTGCGTACATTAATATAGTAATTTTAAGATATTTAAATTAGGATATTTATTTAATTATAAACGTTTAATATTATATATATAATGATTAATTATATTTAAAATATATATATATATATATATTATATATATATTTATATATTATATATATATATATATATTTATATCTTTATTATTTATATTAATAATAATTAATATTTATTACCTATCTACTAAATGGTCATCCATGTTTTAAATCAGCTTTATACTATTGTGAGTGAAAATGTTGGACTTGTAACTTTTATAAAATAAACTATAACTTTTGCGAGGAATAATTTAACATGTGATATAAGCATGCAATTACACAGATAAAAGGAAGCTTTGGAAGCTATTTTTTATATATTTAATTCTATATATTATTAATAATCCTTAATTATATTAATATATATAATCGATGTCTGGCTATATAATAGCGACGTTTCTCCATCAACCTCCCATTCCTCTCATATATATATAAGTTAAATACACATCCCTGGCAAGAGTTACCAAATAATGTTTTGTTTTATATTATTATGGATAAAATATTTAATTTTTATTTCTCCTTGTGTTGAGGGTATCCATAAGCACTATATATATATATATTCTATATATAGGGACGAGGGGTATGGAGACTCTATATAATGAGTCCTCCCCCTCCTATCGTATATCTCTCATCCTGGTTAGGCTCGCAGAAACCGTACTTATCATGTCCTTCTTTTGTTTATACCCTGATGGGTTATCCTTTAGTCTCAATATAAAGAATAAAAAAAAATTATATCATACATTTTAGTGAATCACTATTTTGCTGCGCTTCCCTCGGTGAATATTACTCTCAGAGCTCTTATTGTATTGTCTCAAAATTCTCGATATTATATTTATGTATGATACAGTTATTTCTCCAGAAATTATTTATAACCAATTTTTTAAATTTTAATATTAGTGTTACATAGTGTTATTAATATTTTTTTTATTCATGGGATATAATAAACTTGATCTATTCAATTATTAAGTATATTTTCAATTATAAAATGCACAGTCTATCATAAAATGTATGATTCACTGAAGTTTCCCAGTAAGTTTTTAGTTTAATATTTACCTACAGTAATGAAGTCGGCTAGTCTCATTGTTAGCTTCATATAGCATAATATATATATTTTATATATATTAATATATATATATATAAATATATCATATATATTATTATTAATATATATATATTTAATTATTTTACGGTAAATAGAATTATGTAGATTATATGTATACTATTTAAATTACTTTAATAATATATTATTATTTATATAATATTATATTAATATATATATATATATATATATAATATTATATAAGTATGTGACTATATAATACCGTATATATTATATTAATGGGTAGTGATAACATCGTCACATCATTTAGCCAATTAATATATTAAGGTTTAAATAATTTGAGCAATAAACATTAAAAGAATATACTATAATACTATATATATTTTAAAACTTTACATAATATATAAAGTGTTGAAACCTAAAGTAATGCCATAAAAAAGTGATTTTAAAAAACTACAAAGCACTCTCTAATTAAAATCAGAAGATAAAGAATTATGAGTAAATGATAGATTTAGTGTATATAGTTCTCGTACTATCCTACTTGTCTTAGATCTATTAATAGTATACAAAATTATTTACTCCCAGGCGTGATATAATATATATATTATTAAAACGATTGACTTCTATTATTGTTCATATCGTCTATATACTTAATATAAAGGGCGTGACTTTTTATTTGTCCTATACTCTATAATAACTCAGATATAATATATCTCGATAGTATATTATATATAGAAATCTTTCAGTTCTCTCGATCTTTATCCTCTACTTACCTTATATAAATATGTTACGAAATATGTAAAAACTTATTTTCAGTTTATTGATAATATTTACATAACTGATTCGTCTATTTATATTTATGACCGTGAATACTACTATTGAATATTAATATTTATATTAGCTTCATTTTTTTTTTTTTATAATTTAGCTCATTAATATAATATAATTATAAATAATATATATATTATGATGAAAAAAAGAAAAAAATGAAAAAATGAAACCAAAATATAAATCCTATTTAAACTTAAAATATGCCAACTTTTAAAATCTATATATTAATAACAAATAAAGCACAAAAAAATATAATAAAATAGATATTAAGGTCCTGTTAAGGAATATTACTCTCCAATTGGAATCTGATTATATATATAAATATTTAAGATATCAAGGTATTACGTATTAAAATATATGTGAGAATATCCGCTTTTTATATTCCATCAAAATAAATAGGTCCGTTATATTTATAATATTTAAAAATTTGTGATTTTTTTTTATTTCTAGGTTTAGCTATATATATATATTATATTAATAATATATATTTTATACATAATTAATAAGTACCTTAAAATTTGTATTAAATAAAATAGCTAGAAGATTTAAAGCAGGTACTCTGTCCTTACTTTTAATTATAAAGAAGATAACAACCATTATAAATAACAGCAAAAAATGAGCAGAGAATATATAGATATACTGTATAAGTAGTCAAATATCAGATCCTTTTATCTACTACATTATTTGGAATTTAAATTTAAGTTTCTTAAACTTTCTTAAATATCATATTCTCTCTCTCGATAATGTTATTATATCCTCTATATTAGTTATAACACTCTTTATTGTATATACAGACATAATTCATTTAGTGAACCTCACTTCACGCTTGGAAGAAATAAAATTCTATTTAGCCATGTCGCAACCTGATAATAATTTGTAATATAATTAATAAGACTATTTCTTATTTCAAATATATGATTTGTAAAGAATTAAAATAATTATATAAGTAAAGCAAAAGTAAAAATAAATTTTATCTATACTTTTGATAGCTATCTTGCTATTTTAATCCATTTTTTTTCTCTTAACGATTTTTATTTATAAATGAAAATAATTTTGATATTACTTTTTTTTTTAAAGAAATTTTCAGGACTTTTTTACTTTTTATATTTATAAATAAAGTTATATTAAAATATTCCAAATTATTTTCTCAGGTCTTATATCCATTTAAAGTGACTTAGAAAATAATATAATACTTAATCTAAATTTAATAATAATTATAAATATAATAAATCAATAAATCATAATTTATATATATTTAATAATAATTCACAATTTATTTATCATATAAATTATATATAATAATTAATAATAATTAACTAATACTAAATCTTTTTAATAATACTTTCAATAAACAAAAGTGCGCTAATATAATCTCTTTCGTTACTTATTCACAATTAAATAATTAATTAATTATAGAGAGAAGTAATAATAAGAATAATAAATAATAGAATAATAAATAATAATTAATAATAATTATGTTAGTTTATTTATTCATTGTTGATAAATAATGCAATAATGAATAATTAAAATGCATCATTTTAATTGTAGACTTATTTTTTATTATATATGATTACATTCTTTTTATGATTATTATTATTATTATGTGTGTGTAGTGTAGTTGTATTGTGTATGTTGTGTATGTACTTTGATATTATTACTTATTTATTATTAGTTTATGTGTTGTTGTGTGTGTGAGTGTGATTTATTTGTATCACTTGAATTAACTATTATTAATGTATAATATTAGAATATAGTATAGGGTTTATAGTTTATTATTATTATTATTATTATTATATTTATAATATTATTATTATGTTGATTGACGATGTATGTGTTGTTGGAGTTATTGTGGATGAAGCGCAGACTTGATTTGATGTGTGCGTATTCGTCTCATCATTATTATTATTGACTGTCAGTGTTAATCTACAATGCTATTTTATTCTATCTCTACTAATTACTCTCTCATTACAAAAACAATATATATCATTTTTAATTTTATTATTTATATTGTAATATTATGTGTGTTATCTATTAATAGTAATTTTCTTGCGTCGACGTTGCAAACCCATGGTCTGTTTGAGTTACATCAAGCATTTCGATATATATGTTTTTATATAAATTTATTTCCTACACAACTTATTAATAAGACCCTATTAGTTTTGTTTATATATGATTATTAGGTTTTATATTTTATTGAATTTGTTTACTTTTGATATATATTTATAGATATATTAATTATTATTATTATGTTCTTTTATCTTATTATTATAAATTTATTATATTTATTTTGTATTTATTATTATATATATATAATATTAATATAATATATATTAATATATAATATATTATAATTATTATAACTATACTTTTAGCAGGTTATTATTTGTAAATAATTAAAATTAAAAAAGGGTGTCTATACTCGTAATAATCTTATAACATAATTTCTCTTCTTCACTTCTCTCTACTCTCTCATACTAAATCTGTGTTTTCAAATTATTAGCAAAACTAAAGGGTTCTGAATGAGAACAATTTTTAAACTATCTTGACCAAGAGTATAAATCTATTGAAGGAGATCTATAGTTACTATAAATTATATATTTTACATATTATTTAGTGTAAATTAATTTAATAATTGATATATAATTTAATTGTATATTAATTAATTAAATTATTATTTTAATTACTATTGTGTTGTCACAACTTTATATTGTTATGAAAATGTTAATTCCTTAATAATAAAAAGATACAGAATTAACTTATATATTTACTTTATTAAATTTAATATTAATATTAATTATAATATATATTATTTATATATTTATAATATTATATGAATCTTACTTAGATAGATAATTATCGGATCATTATGCCATTTTATGTAAGATTAGATAATAGAAACTTAGGATAACCGTATATCATTCTAATTAGTAAATAATAATATAAAATTTTAAAAAAAGAGAAAATTAAATTAATAAGTATTCGAGATTTTGAAAAATATCTTTAACGGAGAACTGAAGAAGATAAGTAACATTGTATATTCAATAAATCCAAATAAAAATATAGTAATAATAATTCTACAATATTTTATATTAATTTCATATTTAACTAACCTTGAAGTTCAGCATAGGACTCATTAAAAATTTTAGGAATTTGTGGAGTTATTAAACTTTATGTGTGTTAAGAGTGATTAATATTTCAAAGTGAAATACCATTTCTAGTCAGTACACATCTTAATACTTATAGCCGAAATAACATCCAATCGTAGTGGAATTGATTAACTTTAACGGTGTAGGTCATCTTTGCACCATAATATTTTGAAATTTATTGCGATATGTGATTATTTTTATAATATTAATATATGTTAATATACAATTTAATGATATATTATCAATTGCTCACTATAGTGTGTTATCTTGTTGAGACTACGTTGTTTAATTTATTTATTTATATTTTTGTTTATTTGACTTTTTTATTCTCTGAAATTTAGATCATATATCCATAAGTATCTTCATATATGCCAGGTATGACCAACAGGTCAATCGCTTCCATACTAGACTTTTAAGCTGCGTTTCCCGAAGCCCGAGTGCAGCCCGTGTGGCCACACAGGCGCACAATGGATATCCATTCATTACAGATAAGTGTCTCACCAATTGAACATCTTAACGAATTTTTTGTCCAAATGTCTGAATGCCAACTAGGCAAGACCAGCAAAGACGAAGTTTGTGAACATAATATATACAAATAACATAGTGTATAGCGTAAAAACTAATAATATAAAGGTCACTGCGGTGTCCATCCTGTAAATGTTTACTCTTCTCCAGCAAATTAACCTACAATATGTTAATCAAAAATAAAATAAATTTTTAAAAAATTAAAAGTATATAAATAAATTCAATCAAAATTTAAATAAAAATAAGAAAGCTAATATAATATAAAATAAGAAGTTATAAATAAAGTAATAATAATAGAGATAGATAGATAGATATTCATAATTAAGATTAGAATATATTTATAGATTAGATAGACTAGATAGATAGATTAAGTAGTAGTATAAAATACGATAGATAGATAGATAATAGAATAGAATATATAAATTATAGGCCAGCAGAGATAGATATAAAAGATTAAGATTATATATATAAATTAAATAGATTAGAATATAAATAGATATAGATAAATAGAAATTCTTATTAACCTCAAATAATAATAATATACGTAACAATATTAAGTTTTGTAAATTTCCATAATTTATCAGTTATGTAAATAAAAAAGATTAAAATCAAAATAACTAACTTAATTAAAATATTAAAAATTATTTATTTTTATGGAATTATTAAATTATTTTAAGTCTCAGTTACTTTTTTAATATTTTTTATATATTATTTAAAGTTTTCATTTAAATTTATTAATATATTTAAGCAGTATTTAACATCGACTATTAATAAAACAATAATTTTGCTTTATCATTTTATTTATTTTAATTATATTTTTGTTCAACTTTTAATATTTTTATTGTATTTATTAATATTTTAAATTTAAGATTATTTCATTGTCAACATTTGCTTAAATATTTATGATATATAATTAATATTTATTATAATATATTAATATATATAATATAGTAATATATATCATTAATTATATAATATATATATTATACCATATCTTATATATATATATATATAATATATTTATATTTATATATATACTAATAGTATATATATTTATGATTATATATATATTAACTATATATATATATTATATTTATTAATATTATAATATTATTATATAAATATTAATATATATTTTTAATAATACATAATATATAATATATATTATATATTAATATTATATTATCATTAAGTTAGCTAGTGTGGTTGCTAGTTGTGTGAGATATATTTTTAGTCGGGATGATATACCGAAAAATTGATAATTGAAGATAGAAGTACAGTAACTTTTGCTAAAGTGTGTGTGTGTATAAGAGATATATATATATAACTTATATATAGATGCAATAATATATACTAATATATAATATATTAGTATATATATAGTTAATAATATAATATATATATATATATTAATATATATATATTAATAGAAATATATATATAAGATATATTGTGTGTGGAAAGTTTACATTTATCTTCGACGCAGGGCTAAGTGACTTGGGGCTTTGTGAGTCTGACGGCAAAGTTTTCTTTAGTTATTATGTGCATAAGATTTTCTACTATGTTTTGTACTTATAAGCGCTTTGGTGTTAGAAATAAAAAGTAGTGAGGGGGGGTTTTTATATCATTGTATTTCTTGGGACTCGAAATATATAATATTATAAACAGCTGAGTAATTCTAGTCGCGTTAGGGAAAAAAAGGTAGTATATGCTTAGGTCAATCCTCAAAGTTTGCCTTATCTAATAATGGACTTCGTGAGTACCTAATGAACACGATTTGTTAGCATGCAACGAAATATTAAGAAATTATGTATCTACCTATTACTTTCTTTGTACTCAAAATAATTGTACCTCCTGGTCTTAGTACTTTCCTCGGTCCCGGAATATCTAATGTCGATATTCTGACATGATATATGGCTCAATAACTGTGTAAATATAATACTCTATTATACTTATATAAATAATATTCATTCAGCATGTCATCATCATATCTAATGGTGACTCAAGGGACATGAGGTGATGAGGTTTATGGCTACGACCCACAGTCAAATCAGCAAATCATCGTAATGGAAGAGACCGCAAGTTCATATTCCTAAAGTTGAAAGCAGACAAAAAAAAAAAAAATAAGAAGTGGGACGTAAAAGTACATTAAGATCTTTCTTTGACGTTACTATTTAACGCCTAACGCATTATATATTTCGTAACTCCCAACTTTTCTGGTCAAGGATGCACGGATTCTATAATTTATAGATCCATAAGACATAGATCAATCAGGTTAAAGTTACAGCACAAGGCTACGGGGCTAGGGCACGATCCCACGACCGGAAAATTGATAGTAGTTAGTTACCTACTCAATATTGTATATATAGGCAATATATAGCCCTTAGTGATTATCATCATACCTTATCTAGATAATAAAAATATATAAATTATACGGTACATCATTTAATAGCCTTTATATGTAATCCCTCTAATTGATATTGCACGCTTACAGTTCTCTTTTAATAATCGATTCTGGATGCACCGATAATTTAACGGTCCCTGAAGTGATATTTCTACACTCACCTCATGTGAGAAATTGCTTACCCTGAGAAATGCATTGAAGTTGATTGTAATAGATTCTCGTTAAAATTAAAATTCAATTTTTGGGATAATTGTTGTTCCATTAATGTGTCTGGCAGTCTTGAAGATATATAACGTTACACTCATAATGAGCACGCCAGTTATATTTTAAAGTATGTCAATATTTATTAATTTTCAATATATTTTTTTAATATTTAATTAGTAGAAAATTAAAGTATTAAGTTAAAATGTTATTATATATTATTTATTATTAATATCATCAAATAATTTATTTTTAAAACTCGCTTTCGACATTAGTTTTTTTATAATATATCTGTAAGTTTAAATTAGCTATAACTTATTGTTTATACTTGATAGCGTTATTACAGCATTGGTGTCTTATATACTCAATAGTCCGTGTTTACTATTTATTAAAATAGTATATTATTATTAATAATACTATTATATATATATATATTATTAATAATGATTTTACTCACTAAGTAGTTTATTCGATATATACCTTACTAATTAACTTATTATTGTGGAACATCATATTTGTACATTGTTGAAGATTGATGTTTCCGGTATTAATGTTTAGTATTCATTTAATATAAAGTAATTATCGTGTTTTTAAGATATTGGATAATATAACTTTATATGAGAACAATACATGCAGTGAGAAAGGAGGTGAAAGACAGAAGGGGATTAGAGTGAATAAGGGTCGGCGTACGAGGGAACCAGTGTCCAAAAATATAGACGCGTACAAACTATTCAAGAATAGGAGAGTATTTGTTTTATAGGATTTTTCGAATCGGGAGGGATTGACAGATAGGTTAAACTGGGAACTCAAGAAATAAGAAGTAACTCGAGATTGAGAAGGGATTATGAGTTTCTCTCCTGACTTGTATTGAGACAATGTTGAAAACTTGCTGGCAGTTTTGACTGGCAGTAGTGCTTAAGGCATACATGACTCTATATATTTGCACCCAATCCTGCTGGATTCCTGAGGACCTCTTTCTAACGTGTAGTACTCTTATTTCGTGATACGCTCTTGTGTTATGCTTTTCATTTGGCATATGTGTTGAAGTTAATACAAAGTTAGTCACACTAGCAATTAGACGATATCTTGTTTTAGTGTTTTAGTCTTCATTTATTTTTATTATTTTATTTAATTATTATATAATATAATGATATACATTTCTATTTTTATTTATTTATAGATTATGTATACTATTTATGATATAAGTTTCTTTTATGATTATGTAAATAAAATTGTGCAACCTGAAGATATGGATGTGGCCATCGTATAATAACAGACATAAAGATTGTTCTAGTAGTATGCCTTATTCTTATGTATAATATATATTTTTTTACAAAGTTATATAATAATATTATGCTTTATTACTCATAGAACTGCGTCAGTATTAAACACTCATCATATATTTAAAAATAATAATATACCCTATATGACGTCTTCACTTGATTACTAAGTCGTACCAACTTATTCTTTTTATCACACAGTTATAGATATATTATAAAATATTATTATTAAATATAACTAATTCTAACCTAATACTATAGAATTTTATTTCTCTATCTTCATGACCTCCACAAGCTTCACAGCTCCTAGCTGTTATATATAGGCTCTATTTGCCGATTCACTTCCAACTCTATATTGTTTCTTATAGATAGTTAAGTATCTGTCCTGTTTCCTACTGTAACGAGTCGTGTTAATTGTTATATAGATTTTATTAAAGGTCTCTCAGGTGACACACAAGATTACTTCTAGGTACAGACAATTGGGATAGATAAGCTTTCTGTTATTAGGACTGGGTGTGTTACAGGCTCTCCGGATGTGTGTGCACTTACTTTCTTAGTTGTAGGTATTATCCAGGTCCGCGAAAGTGGCCTCAGTATCCTCTAATACGCCTCATATGCCAATGGCCATTGGGAGGTTCGCAGTAGGAAATAAGATTTGCTGCTCGAATTGCAAGGCTAGAAGGGCGAGAGATGCTTTGTGATCGCCCTTGTAGGATACTATAGATAATATGAAATGTAATTATAGATTATCTACTTATTAGATTGACAATGTGAGCACATACTATATTTATCAAATCTATTGTAACTGTAATTGATATACTGTGGTAGAAATATACTCCTCAAGTTTTATGGATACATGTCATAAGCATGGTGTAAAAGAGCAATAGAGGGAGTTAGACATGTGATAAAGAAAATAAATACAAGAGAAATGATGTATCTTCACTTTCCTCAACCTATTTTTATATTATATTTGCCTAATCATCAATTGATACTCACTTGCTCGAGTAAAGTAATCAGTTAAGCTCTTTGTAGTATGTATCATTCCTCTTGTCCTCTTTCCCTTTCTCCTGATTATTAATCCCTCTCATATTTTTATTATGTACCTTTTTGTATAAGGCTGGCAAGCTGAGGGATTAATAATTAATAATAATGATTTTCTAAAATTTAAATCATTTCAGAATATCAAATTCACTAAGCATGATTATATGTATTATAATGACATTTACTCGACATCATAAATACATAATGTACTTCTCTACTACCCTCTCGAGGCAAGATATATAAAACTGCCAGATATTCCTCTCGAGGCGGTCACATTAAGTTAATAATAGTGAAACAGCCATTGGAAGGTTTAAGTACCCGACACATTGAAGCGCGTTATAGTAAGTGATCGGTACTGTCCTCAGTTATACACCTGCGTGCCCCAAAAATGTTTGCCTCAGGATAAATGACAATGGCGTGAAAAAATGCATATCAAAAACTATATACTAGAAATCAAATATGAGTTCTTTTATACCTCATATAATTTCAAACGGAGTCCGATTTAGAACCCGATATTAATATGTCTCTAATCGATCCTCCTATTATATTGGGGGATGTATTATACCAATAAAAAAACATAAGTAAGGAGTAAGACAGATAAATAGCTATAATATACAGTAAACGTTCACAACCATTTAGCATTCTTTCAAAATACAACATAAGTAATAATTCTCTCGACTTATTTCTATTAAATTGCTGAAAACTCAAGAGAGCGATGTTACTGTTATTTCTGAGATTATGAATCTAGTATCTCCAGCCACCTGTGTACGTATATAGTAATAATTAGCTTGTAGTTTTTCATTGCCCGAAGAGTTCTATTGAATACTTTAGATAAATTGGAGATCGCGCGAAGAAACGCCGAGTAGCGCTTTGGATTGGAATACCAACAGTTGTATGAATTTATCGTCAATCTTATAATGACGAGTACACTTAGCAACAGATCAACACTGGTGAGGCGTAGAGCTTATAATGAGTGTCAAAATCGTGCCTGGGTCCTCTTCAAGCTCGGATTTACATCACAATGTCGCGGGAAAGTTTAATTTCTTCGTAACAGTCTCAAATATACAGAGGATAATTTTTGTTGATATCTAATAGTATGTAATAATTCTTGATTGACGTTGTGTTGTTTTTCTATTAATGTAAACCTCTCTAGTCTCAGATGTTTATAATTCGGCGAGAATGATGATTATTAGAAACTATAACTGTGTTCAAATATTACTAAAGATAGGGTTCTTTCTTCGTATATTTTTAATGTGCTAACGATTATTATTTATCTGTTATTTCTTTAGCTGAATGTTTAGCTCTGTTGTGATGTCATCTTATATTTTAAGACCAAATAAACGTTTACAAAGTGATGTGAATTTTGATACATTCGGTTCGTGTGTTTATAATACTTGATCCTTCGTCATTCAATCTATAGCTCTCCACAAATTGAGTAGGTAGGACGCAGGTGACGCGTGGATATCTGTGACACCGTATGAAAAATGAGTGCTTGAGTAGAACGGCGCGTTTTTAGAGTGAGGATTTGTCCGGTTATAGCATAGAAAAATAATTCCTTCTTGCTTCTTTGTTATAGAAGAGAAAATTTGTAATATTTGGCTTCAGTCAGGTTTTTTTAGTGAACTCACTTAAAATGTGTCCATTTCTCATTTTTTAAAATATTTATCTCTTTATGTTAATTAACCAATCTGAGGTTCTGTTGTTCTAGTTAGGAGGTCTACGTATATTTGAAAAATCCGTCAATGCCTGGGGCAGAATTTTCATCGCACATTAATATTAAAAAATGTGATACTAAGATATGTTGGTATTTATTAAGTATGTAATATGTGCTTAGGCATACAATTAATGTCCTCTGAATTTAGTTATAATAAAGAAACAGTATCCTAATGAATTCGATTATAATGATTATTTTATTAATCCTGACATATTTATTATTATTATGTGCTATATTATAGAGTAATAAATAATATATCTATGTAATTAAATTATATATTTTTTATATATTGTTGTGTTAACAATAATAAATAATTAATTAATATTTTTCAAAATGATAATATGAAATCATATTTAAAATTATATCTGTAAAATAATATTCCAAGATCTGAATGTGTACTCTACCCGGTGGCTCAGTGGATGAGGCACGGTAGCTCTTGTTGATAATCTGACGTCTCACCGAGGTAAGGTGGCTAGGTCTAAACTAGCTAGGGCGATGATAGGCTGTTTAACAAAAACAATCTAAAAAAAAAAAACAAAATAAATAAAAGAATAGATAAATGATGCAACTTAAAAAAATTGTAAAATAATAATTCTCTTAATATTGTTTGCCGAACTTTAAAAAATTTTAAAAATATAACTAAAAATAGTAATTTTTTTTTTTAAGATATTATTGTGAAGCTGAAGTTTTCCTTTGTTTCTAACCGGTAGACTAATGCATCACATAATTTGATACGGTTCAATATACCTGATACTCGATATAAAACACTTGACTATATATATAATATATCTGATTTTAGTGTTATTAGTATTGTCTATATGAGTGTTTAAAGTTATTTACTATAATTTCTTATATCAAATCATACACATACAATAATACATATTGTATCTTTAATTACTCCTTATTTATATTAATTTAAATACTTGAAACTAGCCCTATAAGTATACTGATACTTATTTACTTTCCTTATATACCGCTCTGAGTGTATAGATATTACTTGAAGCCAAAAGTAGTACCGAGAAGAACGCCAGTGAGTGACTCCCTCGAATACAATCATGTAACTCCTTATGATTGAACTCAGATAGATAAGTGTCCTGAGACTTCAGAGCTAGACTAGCGGCAGCTGTACTCTCAACATTTAATAATTATTCTATCACATTTGGAATTATATTATAAAGAAAAATGTTTAAGGAAGGAGTTGCGTGTTTTAGTTTGTATATGATGGTATATCCCTGATAGCTTTGTGTACATAAGAATTCTAATATATTAGTTGCAGCTCATAATTTTGATTCACTCATTTTTGTGAATATAATAATAAAATTATGCTAAAATCATTCACTTCAATGAAAGAGAGAAATCTTTCTTCTCCATGACTATGGTGATCATACATATGGTGTCGTTTGCTCCTCACATGGCTCAGATCTGTTTACATATTAATAAATCAATATAGAGAATGGGTTTTTATTAATTATGGAGATATTATAAGTTTTTTCCTTCTTGCACGAAGAAATATATTGTAGTAAAGGGTCTTGGTGTTGGCCGCATCCTAATTATTTATAATAACTTTACTATTACAAAATTAAAAAATAGAAATCTAAATTTAATATGATGTGTGATCAATCAATTTCTCCGAAAGGTATCTTAAAATGGAGTATAAAATATCGGCTATTAATACATCGGCAAGTCATTGATTTACATACACTAATTGCTTTCTTTTTTTTAATAATTGTTACTCTCCTTGGTGTGGTTAATTTACTGATGGAACAATCGTAAATTTTACTTCAACGGTACAAACGTACAGGGCTGAGTTCAGCTCAGGGACTCATTATTTCATTCTATAAAATGTGAATATGAGCCGGCTAGCGGAGCCGTGATTTAGGAGCCCGATGTTATTTATTATAATTTTATTTTTTTTTTAAGGAATTGGTTTGCAAGTGAAAAATAATTCTTGGCATGTCGGAACAGAACAAATTTGTTGGAAATGACAGCTGTGAGTAAGTGGATCGCACGGGATCTCATTCCTCTTAAGCGTATAAGTTCGTGGATTTTAGCCTGATACCCGAGATATCACTCGCGCTCCCGCCCGGAGCCAATGAGTAAGGTTACTTTTTATTCAATCATTATATATTTATTTTATTCATAATATGGTGAATAATTATTGATACTCGACCTTACCGAATATGATGTATGCCCTGATATATACTACTTGTACTAAATATTTATTAGAATTTGGTACATATTCACGGAGCCAGATATCTCAGAGGCTCGTGAATGTCTGTGGGCGATTAATCGTCATAGTCTCATGCGTCTCGGGCAAATCAGTGTCCGGTGTAATTTTTTTCGCATCTTGCTATCGGTGCAGTGAGTAAGGAGACAATCTTTACATTTTTCTCAATTTAATATTTGTTTTGTCCGGGGGAGTTGGAAGAGTATGAAACAATATTAAGAATTCTGTATATATTAAAACTCGATATCAATAATAATAATAATAGATCTAATAATAATAATAATAATAATATAATAAAATAATACTAATATAATTAATATATAAATAATAATGAATAATTAATAATAATCAATAATAATTAATTAATAATATAATAATAATAATGAATATATTATATATATTATATAGTATATAGCTATAATATATATATATATATATATATATTTATATATATTATATATATTTATATAATTATATAATATATTAATATTATTTTATATATATACCAAATTTTGCGTTATGAGTGGTATGTATGACTTCCAGTGCCTAATGGTTCGCCTATTCTGTTATGCGTTAGTATCCACACCTCATCCTCAGACAACATTCATATACACGTACTTAATCCCCCCTCCTTCTAGACACATCTTACAGATCATCCATCACTTTAGCCAGTACGTGTGGGAGAAAAAATTGCCCACACTGTATGTCCTGTGTGCTTGTCGTAGGAGGCGACTAAGGGAAGGTGGTAGTTGGTGGTTGCCTACTACCACTTATCTTATGCCAGGAATTGCTAATGAGCCTAGGAAATGTTCCGTGATCGCAGTAAGCGCCTTCTATCCTACGGCGAAATGATCTGAATCGCTAATCTGTATATGAAATGTACAGGACATAAATTTGATGAGCATATGAAAGATAGATGTAGGAGATTTAGAAAGGGCAATTTTGATTTGCCTCTCTGTGACTTGAAACAAAGATGTAAAGAAACGGTGAAAATGAGTGTGTGGTGTGAAATGTGTTTGTGTTGGCTGTGAAGAATGAGAGGGGGATGTGAGGATTTGCATTTCTCGATGAGTGAATTTGGATAAGAAGCTAATGTAGATTTGTGCTATGTGAGCTACTTGAGTCTAAAGGTTAATTAAGTGGAAAAGTCAAATTTGTTGGTTGCGACATATGATCCATCTTAGGGTAATGTTAAAAGAGTCGATTTTTCTGGGATATCTGAATGATGTTTTGGATGGGGATAGAGATTCAGTTCATTCACATATCTGCCCATTCAAGAGATTTCTTTTTTTACAGTTGTCACACCCCACGGGCAGAGCCCTATTCAAGTCAGGGGGTGTAGTAGGTAATCTCAACAATTTCACCTCTAGCGCAATTACGCATATGAGGGCACAGACGCAGGCTTTAAAGTGGAGGGAGATTAAATTCAGTAGGAAATACAGAAGGATGGAAAGAATTCCACAGAACAGACGTGGTGGAGAAGAGGAGCACCCACAGCAAACTACTGAGTTACCAATGTCACACATGATTCAGTGCTCAGATACGCACCCTTGTGTCTACGAAGGGTCGTAAGGTGTGGTACGACGGTAAGTTCCCTCGAGCACCTGCCGCTGCAATACCTATAGGAAAGATAAAGCACCAAAATCGCTCCGCAAAGATAGAGGGTCAGTGAACTGGAAAGTACAGAAGTTTATAAGCTTTTTGCCGTTGACTCGACCCCGTCCAAAACCAGCGTGAAGCAGAGCCCCCTCTCAGATATCGCAGCAGTACTTCACACATGGGCGGATAGGACCCTTGTATAATTCTGGAGCAACTGAGAAAGGAGGAAAGTCTCCGTCTAAACAGAACTTCCAGTTCATTGAAGCCGCCCTAGCAACCGTTGCGATGTGAGGTTTCCAAGACATTTTTTTTGTACACGTTAAGGCCAAGGATGTTTATATTGTCAACAGGAGAGACGACAGAACCGTCGAAAGAGATAGGAAGTTAGAAGGTATTTTGGAGAAGAGATTTGTAGAAGTTGAGTTTTCTTTAAGAATTGGATTTCACAAAGTTATTTCTATCCATCAGCGAGATTAAAATCGGAAGAATTAAGACGAGAGGCAATCTAGAAGTAAAGAGGGAGTAGAATTTGATATGAGTTACAGAATGAAGGTCGAGTCATCGGGATACGCAGTGGATAGAGAAGAAGTAATAGAGAGAAGCTCAATTAATGAAAAGTAGAATAAAGTGGAGATAAGACAAGAACCCTGAGGAACACACTATTGACAGAAAAGAAAGTCGCCCATCAACACCAGCCGATATGAGTGATTTTGAAGAAGCTAGGAATAAGAAGCAAAGAGAAGGATGGGAAACAAAGGAGGGGAGGCTTGGGAGGCA
>JABUQX010117480.1:7500-10000 GCA_015478945.1 Trachelipus rathkii | reverse complement strand
TGCTTATTAATAATATCAATGGTTATAGTAGAACATATTAAAAAAAATTTTTGATAAAAAAAAATTTATTTCTGCTATTTTATTATTAGTTTAATTACAAGTATAAATGTTAATAAAAAAGTTATATTATTTTCAAAAAAATTTCCAAGTGAAATAATTTACTATTGCTAAAAACTAAAATTTTCTTTTAAGTAAAACATGACTCCTTTTCTAAAGCATGGTGGCTCTTTATCCCGTGCATTATGGCTCTTTATACCCCAACCTTGAAAAATTTTATTATCTTTAAAACTAAAAGAAAAATTAACTATTTTATATGAAAACGCTTACTTTTGAAATTTAACTTCTCCTGTTAGCTCATTTTTTTAATCACGATTATGTCTTGTTTTGTGCAAACCTTAGAAAGGTTTTAAAAAATTTTACATAAATTTTGCCTGAAAAGGGGAAAATTTTTGAGTTATAGTTATCTTTTAAATTTATTTTATTACAAAATATTGAAACTATAAACTACTATTGTACCCAGGAAGTTCATGTTCAGGAAAATAAACTTGGTTTCCTTTACAAAAAAATATTTCTAATTCAAATTCCCCATGGGGTCCTTACCCCCATTTGTACGGTTATAGAGTTGAACGAGTTATTTATACAACTTTTATTGAGGGCATTTTTTTTTTTTTTGTTTGTAATTTAACTACTTGTACCATTGTACACACCATAACCGAATTTATGTATATCGCATTAATAGTGCCAGATGTCAAATAGTTTGGGGCCTGCTAAAAAATTAAAACACTAAATTAAAAGTTATGCACCTCGTAAATATCAATTGCTACTTAGAAATATTCATAAAATTGGAATGAACAGCATAAACAAATTTATGGCAAATTTTCATATTTTGACAATTTTTACCCCATCTTCCAGATAAAAGATTTCATTAGTCTTGGATTTTATTTAAAAAGGAGCACAAATCTTTATCTTTCTCTTTCTATTTTATCTGTACATCTAATTGCTGTAGGAACCACCCACTCAGATAAAACTAAAATAAAACCGAAAGATTATTTTTGATATTTTTTTAATGGAGCATAAGCTAAAACTTTTATTTAATGGTATATATCACTGTTCAAAAGAATGTAGTTTTTTCGAGATTGAAGCACTCAAAACCAGCTTCAAAGTTGGAATCAGATGTTGTGATAGAGCACGTGTATTTGGTTTTGAAGGGATGCGTCTAGTGACTGAGGGACTGATTGGCGAAGAAAAGAGTACATGTAGAAGTTGTTAGAGAATGCTGCACATGAACAATATTTACAGGAAGCAATTGTGATCAACAATGAGAGAGAAAGAGGGAACCTTTACGAGGTATTTTGAATGCTACACCAATTTCTAAGGCTCTCTCTCATACTCTCTCTCATGTGGCATTGCAATATGAAATATGGTGTTGGCGGAAGGCTTCTGAATGGAAATTAAAAGCATGTATGTTGACAGTGAACCGTGTGTAAGAATAAATGAACAGAGAGTTTAAATGTTAATCAATAATAGCGGAATGAGATTCTGTTATGTCTCCAGTTGATATTTGAATTTCTATGTTGGAAAGGTGATGAAAGGAATTTGCAGTGGGTGACACAGGAATGGTTCGATTGATGGGAGAATGGTAGAGTGGATGGTGTCCTACTTTTATTTTACAGCAGAAGATAATTAGTTTTATTGGTGAATCTGAGGGGAAGTTTGAAAGTAAGGTCATGAAATAACGAAAGAGCAAAGTGTACTGTGCGTACGTAGAGAGAGTTACTCAGAAGTTGATTCATTTATGTATTCTAAGCAAGAAATTTCATCAGTAGGTAAGTATTTACTCTATATGTTGGATGAAAAGGAACGAGGAATTATGCTGAGCGTAGTAGTAAAGTTGTGAGTGGTAGGAATATGGTTGATGCGATTAGATTAAATATTTGGATATATGCGGGAACTTATGTCTTGAGTGCGCTAGGGTTCTGCACGATCGTCTGTTTTTACCTGTGATAATAAATAGTAGTGTAGAAAACGTGTTTAATAAGAGGTATAGATCTAATCTGTAGTGTATCCAGATTTATTATCTAAGGTGCGAGAAGAATTGCTAAAAATAGAGAATGATCGTGTGCGGCTGTGGTATGAAGAAAGGAGTGTATTAAAGTGGATTTTAGAAATGATGAATGGTAGTCGATTGGTTATGTAAGATGTATTATGAAGTTTGAGTGTTTTAGTATAAAATAGCTATTGGCCTGGGAGCATTCAGTAAAAGTGGATTGAGTTAGTAAATGAATGAAAGTTCAAAAAGCATAATAGTGAATTTTATCACATAAGAAGAGAGAAAGTGGGATAATATGAGTAAATGTTATGTTTTTTTTTTTTGAAGTGACATGGTTGTAGGCTAGCCGGCTTGGCGAGAAGATTAACCCTGATATTGACAAGATACCACAGTGTAAGTCTGTTGCAGAGTGTGAGAGCTCTAGAGTGGATTTATAGACTCCGATGGAGA
>JABUQX010117480.1:0-2500 GCA_015478945.1 Trachelipus rathkii | reverse complement strand
TAAAAACATTAACATAAAATTGGAAGAAATGTTCTATTATGTAAATATATATACACTAACGTTGTTTAAATCTATGTGTGTCTTATCTTGTTTGTATCAGTATTACTAATTATGTGAATATTACTCGTATGCTGCTATTATAGTGGTTTTAAATTATAACGGTAGACTAGCTGGAGATAGAGATATAGGACTGGCTTGCTCATGAGATAGATTGTATTGGCTGTACTACCTACCTCAATGAGCTAATAATATAGTGAGTATATATAACTAATCTCCTCGTCAGATCTATGTAAATCAGCAATTTGGAGACTTATACTCTACTTATACCCCCTCACGCCGTGACTAAGCTGTATTGAGTTGTCGAGGCCTGAATAGGGGAGTAGTGATACTACATTAATAAGTTTTCATTTATAAAAACGGACGTAGAAGCAAGAGAACCGATTTTCGCCCAGACTGTCCAGCCGATGCCGATTGACCTCCGCCGAAAGACACCGTACCAGAGTACCAATAAAATTGGCCGGATTCCGGGTTCCCCAGGGATGACGGCCCGGAGTATCCGGAGTGTGTCCATTTATTGATTTATACGATACTCTCGCATAAAAAAAATGAGTTAATAAATAATAATAAGCAGCGTCATATAGTTCACTATCATAGCCTGAAGTATCTTAACTATATTATATATACTATATCTAGCTCGTTATTTTATGTCGTTATAAATCTCCTACTTATTTCTTCTCTGCTATATATATATACTTATATAGTATATAATATAAAGTTAGTGATTTTATTTTATCGCTCAGTATATGTTACATATTACGTGTTAATTCTCATTATTTACTCATATATCATATACTCATATATCTTACTCACTATATTCCTACTATATATATATACTAATTCGCATAATAATAATAAAAAGTCTATTAGTAATGTAAGGCTCGTTTCGGGGGCAGGCAGGCGCAGGCAGGCAGGCAGTGGTAATTTTTAAAGTTATTTGTGTGGCGGCGGCAGCAAAGCGCAGCAGGGTAGGCTAGGACTTGAGCTATTGTAGTTCGTGAGGGCTTCGCGCGCCTCTCCTTTCGTTCTTTCTTCTCTGTTCTTTCATCTGTTGTCTGTCCTGTCTGCTTCGCGGGTCATAACGCTCCTTGCGAGCCTGTGTTCTCGGAATCTGGCAGGCAGGCAGATTGCGAACAGGTTGAGTGGCCGCTCGGCCGAGCGAGGACAGCGCGCTGGGAGGCACTCGCGCCCGGCTGGATTGCTACTTTCGCTCCCTCCTTTCTCTTGTTTCTCTGTTCTGTTTCTGTTCGTTTCGGGGGCAGGCAGGGCGAGGCAGGGCAGGCACGAGCAGTGCAGTACGCAGGGCAGGCAGGGCAGGCAGACTGGAACTGTTGGAGTGGCGGCGGCGGCGAAAGCAACAGCCCAGCAAGCAGGCAAAGGCACCGGTAAAACAAAGGGGCAACCGTAAAGCCAAAGTGGCACTGGTAAAGCAAAGGGCACTGGTACAAGGACACCTGGCAGCTGCATCAGGTAATATGTCTGGCTCTGGATCTCGAGCGAGTTTCGCTCTCTCCTGTCTTTGTTTCTCTGTTCTGTTTCTGTTTTTGTCTGTCGGCTCCTCGTTCCGAGTGTCGGTCATAGTCGGTGAAAATTTAAGTTTTCAGTCCGAAAGATGGTAATATTTTTTGCGACGGCGTTCGCGGGGGCTGGGGAGCACCGCGAACGTTGGTGGTGGAATGACGGAAACCGCAGTCCACACGGTTTACAGGCGCATATGACCGTCTTCTCGAAGCTTCGAAGTAGTACTGTTTTTTTTTGCATCATCTTGACGTCTTAAATTCAGTCGTCGCGGTAGAAAGAAAATGTGAGATACGGATAACAAGAAGCACGCGGACGTAGGCGGCTTCGGTGGCGTGAAAAGCGATTCACCTCTCCAGCATTCAGCAAAATGTTAAGTTTTCTTAGCTACCAGCTCGTAAAAGTTTTTCGACTTCCTCGGGTGTTGACATCCAGGCAGTTGGGAGACCGTTGGTCTTGTTAGTCGAATGCTGTTGTTGACAATATCTGGTAAAGTTCTATTTTAAAAATTAGAACGAAAAAGCTGGTTATAAAGCCGAACTTTTACGAGGATTGGCTAGAAGACTAATAACACTTTTCGCTCTTGCTGCGAGTATGCGTGCTTTTCTCTCTCTCTTTCAGTCTCGGTGTCGTTTCGTCCGCATATCCTCTTCTCACTGACGGTGAATTTAAGAAGTCAGCTGCTCGGGATGCAACTCAGACGTCGATTGGCTTAGAAACCTCGCAACTTTCTGCGCGTCCCTATTTAGCTATATCTATAGGGATCTGTCTCTGTTGGACGTTCCCGTCGTCGTCGTCAAGAGAGCGAGGTTGGGTTCGCTTCTCTCTCTGCCGTCGTCGGCGGCGAACACAACCACTACGGATTCGCCGAAAGGTTAGCTATTAGGACCCTTGTAAGTGGCAGGCATTCAGTTAATTGCGAGGT
>JABUQX010117479.1:0-7500 GCA_015478945.1 Trachelipus rathkii | reverse complement strand
CTGTTAAGTCCTTTGAAAAGCGCAGGACCAGAAATTATTCCCAATCAGTGATTCGAAACAGCTCCTCAAAACTAATTCAAAAATGTAATAACTGCAAAGGAGGTACAACAGGTACAGACAGGTACCATTTGGAAAGGTACCATTTACTCGACCTGTGTTGCATGCTGTCGTATCACAGCAAAGTGCCTAAATTTTGCCGGTTATACGCCACTTCTTCATTGCTTGGTAAACAGACATGGTTTGCTCTTCCCATGAAAATGTTGGGATTTCAGGGACTCTCAACAATTACTCCTTGCCTTGAAAACTTACTATTATTTCTAGTCTTTCAACCTTTTCAACACCTGTAGTGCTGGGAGCAGCTTCCCATCCCAGTGCAATACTAATACCTCTCAGTTCGTTTAAGTTAAATTTGTGCTTAATTTCTGTGTGTCTCGCTTCTCTAATTTTTTTTAAAGGCGTTGAAAAGAAGTTCAATTTATGATCAGGTTTTCAGTATCACAGCTGAAAGCTTCTGTAGCAGCAATTAATATCTAAACCCATTTATATCGGTGATTTTTCACCTATCAAAAACTTCAGCGAAGCTGGGAGTAAAACAACTGCAATGTAACTCGAGTTGCTGGAACTGTTTTTGCTGATATGGTTGTACCTGTTGCGATTGTTGATATTTGCTGAACGATGACAGAGGAACTTATATTGTCGTCACCAGTATCACTGCTTTACCTGCTTGATGTTGAATCTTCGGTTTTTGATGTAGAAATCTGATGAGTAGCAAATTGTTGTTCCATTTCTTCATAGATCTTTTTATTTGGCAGCTTTCATTGCAGTGTGCTTCAGGGTTCTTACTTCCTTATGCTTTAGTTTTTGTTTTACACCAACCATGACCCTTTTTTACGCTGCAACATTAAGAAATTCTTATTCCCTTCATTTATCATCTGTCCTAAAGTATCTGAATGAGCTATCTCAAAAAGATCTTCCATTATCCCCCCCCCAAAAGAAAGATCTCTTCTTTCTTTTTCCTTGCCTGCAGTTCTAGTCAAATTTTCACGAAATGTTTCCATTCACCCATAGAAGTTCTTGGAGTAACTTATCGAAGTCTGCGTAAGTGTGAAGGGTGCAGATCTTCTAGTAGCACAAACAGTTCTGAAACAATATTTGAAATGATCCATTGTGCATTCACTCAAAGTACAACAGTACTAGTCATTTCGTTTATTGAGGATTATCGATAAACTCATTATAAACGGCGTTCATAAAATAATGCGTGTGTCATAAATAATAATAATAATAATTAAATAATAATAATAATCATAAAAAAGTTTCAATTGTCATCAATGCAATAACTTCTCAATTAATTAATACTATAATACTAGTTTTATATTTAAATTGTAAGCTATAAATAATCTAAAATATAAAAATAATAATAATAATACATTAATATATATATAATAACTAATAATAAAACTCTAATAATAATAATAATAATAATAATAATAATATAATTAATAATAATAATAATAATTATAATTATTATTATTATTATTATATTATTAATAATAATAATAATAATAAAAATAATAATAATAATAATAATAATAATAATAATAATAATAATAATAATAATAATAATAATAATAATAATAATAATAATAATAATAATAATAATTAATAATAATAATAATAATAATTCGTATTAATAATAAATAAAAAAGTATAATAATAATATAATAATAATTAATAATAATAATAAAATTAATAATAATAATAATAATAATAATATAATAATAATAATAATAATAATCAATAATAATTAATAATAATTGAATAATAATAATAAAAATAATAATTAATCATAGCTTAAAATAATTTAATAATAATAGTTATGTCTGTATAATAATGAGTAATGAAGTTATCTAATTAATATTTAATGAAATTTTGAATAGAATAGTAAAAATCCAATACGAATAGTTGTTTAATTTTTATTCCTTAATGGTGCATTGTCTCGGAAAGCCGGCTACTTGTTCGGATGCTGATATAAATTAAATTGAAAACTCTCATTAATTTCTATAACTAGTACTTACAAGTGATTACAAATAAAATAACTAAATATTTTCTTTTATCTGAAGAAAATGACTTTATGGGTGAAAATTTCAAAACTTCATTGGCAATGAGGGTCGGGTCGCCTTGCCATTGCACATTTCGTTTTTATGTTTATTGAAACAAGATGGGGAGTTGGGAGCTAAACTTTTAGAAAGTTTAAAAATAACCCCCACATATATAATATATATATATATATTTATTATATATTTATATATATATATATAATATATATATATATATATTATATATAAGGTTATATATATATATAATATATAATATAAATATATGTATTATATATATAAAATATATATATATATACTTATATAATATATTATATATAATCAGTTATGTTATGATTTAAAATTTATTGAAAAATAAATCTAGATTAAAATAAAATCCTTATAAAGAGCTATCTTTTAACAATATTATTTGCTCGAAAATCTTGATTTTTCTGTATTAAAATCACCTTTTCCAAATATGTATGCAATAAACTAACATTATTTTGTTAATACTATTACTACGACTATAATAAAAACTACTACTACTACTACTACTACTACTACTACTACTACTACTTCTACTACTTCTAATAATAATAATTATTTTTTAATAAGTTAATAATAATAATATTAATAATTAAATCAAATAATTAATAGATAATAAAATAATTAATTATAATAATGATAATTAATAATAACACTAAATAATGCATAATTATAATAAGTAAGGAATAAGAATATATAGAAGAAATAGTATAATAAACTACAGAGAATAATAATAATAGATAATAATAATAATAATAATAATAATAATAATAATAATAATAATATTGAGAATAATGAAAAAATTTATTATCTTTATTGTTATTATTATTATTATTATTATTATTATTTTTTGTATTTATTATTATTATTATTATTATTATTATTATTATTATTATTATTATTATTATTATTATTATTATTATTATTATTATTATTATTATTATTATTATTATTATATTTTTCATGACTTGCAAATTTTGCCATAAACAAAGCTAAAACACCACTACAAAATACAGACTAAATGACGAAAATCAAAGACTTTATAAAGTACATAAACAAAATGAATAAAATTGACCTTTCCTTCACGTACAGCGAGAACAGTGACATCGACGAAAAATTCAACACTTTCGTAAACACACTAAATAAATGCTATGACAAATCATTCCCCATTAAAACGAAAAAACTTGGCTCTAAAGAAATCAAAACCTATGGCTAACAGCAGCTCTTAAAGTCTATCAACCAAAAACACAAACTCTACTGAAACTATAAAACCAAAATTATACCATTCCAAGTGTATAACATATATGATAAACAATTTAAGGCAGTTCTTAAGAAAGCAAATAGAAAACAGATCAAATTTCAGGATTGTAACAAGGACTCGAAGTCTACTTGGAGTCTAATCAATAAATTAATCAACAAAAATAAAACAAACACATAATCTATAAACAAACTGAATATTAAGTCAATTACCAACCAATCAAAAAAAGATCGCTGATGGACTAAACGAGTACTTTGCAAACGTTGGTAAGCAAATATTGAGAAACAAAGCCCAAAGTCAAACATTTGAAATTTTTTCTCCAATCTACGAGACTCATTTTTTCTTTGTTCATATCAGACTCTGAGGTAAAGAAGGTAATCACCGGACTAAAAAAAAAATTTGATGTTCATTCTATCCTCAACCATATCCTCAAACTCACTGCTGACATAATAGCCACCTCTTTAAAATACTTATTCGGCGAATCATTTTTGACAGAAATTTTCCAAATATTTTCAAGACAGCAAAAGAGATCCCAATACCTAATAAAGGAGAGCATTCCCTAGCAAAAAATTACAGACCAAAAGCTATCACAAATACGATTAGAAAAATATTTGAAAAATTAATTTTCAATCAATTAGCAGAATACTTAAGATCAAACAATATACTCAGCGACTCACAATTTGGATTTAGAAAAGGACGCTCAACTTTACAGGAAACTTTACAGGAATATAGAAAATAAAGACTCCTCCCAGCCATTATTATTAGATTTCACAAAAGCTTTTGACATGATTGATCATGACATACTATTGAGTAAAATGAACAAAATGGGAACTGAGGAAGTTCTTAAAATGGTTTATAAGCTACTTAAAGGAGATATCTCAATACGTAAGACTAGTGGAAACATATTAAATCACGCCTCAAACATCAACTGGCGTACCACAGGACTCAATTCTGGACCGTTTCTAATTACGCTATATACTAATGATCTATTCAACTCCAATAACGCCATTTCAATTTATTTTGCTGATGATATCTCTATCCTTATAAATGACAAAAATGACGAGTCTCTCTCTCGTAAAGCAGCAGACACCTTAGCAAAAGTAATGAAATGGATAGATGCTAATGAGCTGTCTTTAAATTTTATTAAAACATCTTATATTATTTTTAGCAACAAATCAATTGACAATTTCAATATCAAAATAAACGTAGTGGAACTGCATAAGGTTTCAAATACTAAAATACTGGGAATAATATTCGATTACAAATTCACATTTAAAGAAATTGTTAGCAACCTAGTTAGCAAACTGGCTAGATATTACGTGCTAATAAAATTAAAAAATATTGTGCCTCCTTCCATTCTTATAAAAATATACTATGCATCGATACACCTCCATTTACAACATTGTCTTCCTATCTACGGAACCACAAGTAATTCAGTAATCCATCTCGTAATTGTAATTCAAAAACGATGTATTTGCCTCATAATCAATGAAAGAGATTTTTACAGTCATACACAACCCCTCCTCAATAAACTAAAGATACTGCAGTTTAAAGAAATACATAAAATTATCCATAACAATGCTTGCGACTTCTTGATAGCAAATTTTCTCTCAAACCAAGCAAGACGTGAGGCAAATCGAATCAATTTACGAAATAATACTTACATAAACGCTCCCTTTCCTAGACTAAAAATAGCCACTTAAAGAGTCAGCTACAAAGGCAGCTAAACTTTACAACACAATGCCTCAAGACGTTAAAACAGAAAACTCCATTAAATCTATTAAAATAAAAACTTATTATCTAACTAAATATTCATAAATAAATTCAGCGATTTAACTATTGTCAAATATTGTTATTATTATTATTATTATTATTATTATTATTATTATTATTATTATATTATTATTATTATTATTATTATTATTATTATTATTATTATTATTATTATTATTATTATTATTATTATTATTATTATTATTATTATTATTATTATTATTATTATTATTATTATAATTATTATTATTACTGCGACTTATTTTCATCATTGTTAAACTTGTCCCTATTATATTTACAAATATTGTTATTGATATTATTGTTCTCCTGATTGTTATTATTCAGCTAATATTATGTATTCTAATTGTATTAAAATTGATTTTGGGATTACATTAATCTCAATCCTTAAACCCAATTACTTAAATTTAAACATATTTACATTATTTTTTTGGCTCAAAGGGCACAACATTGTGTTGCAATTAGTAGCCCATTTTCAGAAATTGTATGTCATTAAGTTTTGTATTCACTACAACTAAATATTATAAATAATGCTAAACCTAATAATGTGTATTGTTATTTGCTAAAAAAATCATTTTCAATTCAGTTATTATTATTATTATTATTATTATTATTATTATTATTATTATTATTATTATTATTATTATTATTATTATTATTATTATTATTATTATTATTATTATTATTATTATTATTATTATTATTATTATTATTATTATTATTATTATTATTATTATTATTATTTTATTATATTATATTATTGATTGATTTATTATTATATATTATTATTATTATTATTATTATTATTATTATTATTATTATTATTATTTACTACTACTACTACTACTACTACTACTACTACTACTACTACTACTACTACTACTACACTACTACTACTACTTACTACTTAACTACTACTACTACTACTACTACTACTACTACTACTACTTTACAGTGTTTAAATCCATTTTTCTTGATCAATTAATATTAAAAGTTTTTCTGACTTTTTTCCCTTGTGTGTTTGTTTTTCTCTCCAGTTACGTGATCCGAGTGCACGCATTTCTGACGAGTCTTTGGGGAATTCACTTCGACGCTAAAACCGAATCCATTATGATGAACTTGCAACAATTATTCATGTTTTTGCAGCACACGCATTATAGCATCAATTTCGTCTTTTATTCAACGTGCGGAACGACTTTTCGAAAATGTCTTCTGCAGATTATGCCAATGAGGTTTAGGTACTGCTGTAGGCGTCAGGAAATACCCGCACAATATCAGTAGAAATAGTGGTATTTATTTAAATTAATCGTGCCATCTGATGTATATATATATATATAGAGTATATATACTATAATACCTATTATGTATTCTCTCGCGTATATATATATATATATACTATATATAGCTATTATATCTTAAGTAATAGTATACCTTCGTTATATAATTATAACTTACAGTTATTCGTTCGTTATTATTACTACCTATTAGTACTAGTGCATGGGGTGTGACTAGGGCGTTCAATATATATTTAGTATATCATATATGTATATAGAGATCCCGACTCCCGGCTAATACATAAAGGCAGTACAGCTAGTAGTATAGCTCACTAAGAGATGCTGCCTTAATTTCACCTCAATTATCTCATTATATACTCTGATGGTGACGCTTACAGGTCACTAGTGCAACCTAGCTCATAGGTAACTCACCACCTTAACCTAGCCAATAGTGATGGATACGTCTCTAATATTAATACTATGGTGTATTTGATGATCAATTCACGCTGATTAGCACGTGAGGGGGATTTCGACTCTCTAGTACTATCTTAAATATAGACTCATCACATACGTATCATATATATACATATATCATATATATATATACTCTCTCCTAATCCGATATATATATATAATATATATATATATATACTATATATATAATATATATATTATATATATATATATATATATATTATAATATATATATAAATATATATATAATATATATATAATATATACTCACTCATAGCTTCGGCGTGTATCATATATATACACCGTGCTACTTTACCTCTCCTCACCTCCTATACTCTCAATTAGACTGCCGATATAATACCTATATACCCTATGATTATATATATATAATCGACTATTAACGGCAATGTGTTACCTTCCGCCGAACAACGTCACTAGATGAATGTACCAGTTTTATTATAAAGAATTATGAAAAATTTTCTAGATAATATATAATGTTTTAAACTCGTATTCTATTAATTTCTAATCCGATTTTATCATAAGGGTTGGAATAATCTCTCTCTTG
>JABUQX010117478.1:27500-30000 GCA_015478945.1 Trachelipus rathkii | reverse complement strand
GGTTTCAGGAATCGCCTTTCATCTTCGGTATTTCCTACTAAATATAATCTACTCACTTTAAAGCCTGCGTCTGTGCTCATATGCGTAATTTGCGCTAGAGGGTGAACCTTTGAGAGTACTACACCCCCTCCTTGAATAGGGCTCTGCCCGTGAGTGGTGGTGACAACTGTAAAAAAAAAAATCCTTGAATCTGCAGATTTGTGGCGAATGAATGCAATCTCCTAGACCCCCCCATCCAAAACAATCATTTTAGATTTATCCCAGAAATCGTACTCTTTTTCAACATTACCCTCAGATGGATTCATATGTCGCAACCGACACAATTTTGACCTTTTCAAACTTAAATTTAACCTTAGAATTTAGTACTCACACACACAAATCTACCATAGCTCTCTACCACAAACTCACTCATCAGAATTGCAAATCCTTCTATCCCCTCTCATTTCCCTTCCACAGCAACACAAACACATTTTGACACCACACCACTCATTTTCACCGTTTCCTTTCATTTCTTTGTTTCAGTCACAGCGAGCAAATCAAATTTGCCCTTTCTAAATACATCCATCACCTCTCTCCTCATCTCCTCAACATTTATTCCCCTGACATTTCATATACAGATACGATTCATTACATTTCGACCGAAGGCATAGAAGGGCTCTTTGCTGCTGATCACGACACTTCTCGAGGCATGCAATTAGCATTCCTGGCAAGAAGATAGAGTGGAGCAGGCAGCCAACCTTAACTTACCAACCGTCCCTTAGTCGCCTCTACGACACGCAGTACATACGATGTGGGCAATTATTTTCTCCCTTACAAACGTATGATATTTAGGGATAGAGATGTCCTGTAAGATGTTGTCTCAGAAGAGGGGTTGTGGGTATATAAGTATGTTTATATGATATGTTGTCTGGAGGATGAGTGTGGATATGAACGCATAACAGAAAGGCGAACCATTAGGCACTGGAATGTCATACATACCATAAGCAAAATGGGTATATATATATATATATATATATATATATATATATATATATATAAAATATATATAATATATATATATATATATATATATATATAATATACTATATATATATATATATAATATTATATATAATTATATATATATAACTATATATATTATATAATATAATATAATATAATTTATTATATAAATTACTATATATCTACCATCTATCTATATATGGGGATATTATTATTATATTTACTATGTATCATCATCATTATTATTACACTTAGAAAAAAGTTTAGTTAAAATAACCACTAAAATAGTTATTTCTACTTTTTTTCGGGTTACGGTGAGCTCCAACCTCTAAAAAGTAATCTTTACTACTTTTTGATAGTAGAATGAAAACTACTACATGTATTAGTTAAAATTACTTTTTGTGTGGTAGTAAAATGAACTTTTGTTTAGTAGTATAAAGGACAATTTAATTTTAACTATTTTTTTCTACTACAACTTGTAGTAGAAAGAGAGGTGGTAAATTTTACTATGGTTTTATGTCGTTATATTTACTACTTGTGTAGTTGTCATTGTGTGATTGTAAAATATATTCCACGCATTGACCACCATCATTATCAGCAACTTGAATTTACTTCAATACCTCATAGTATTACGTCACATCACGTCATTGAACTCGTATTGATATTGATCCATATTGATTCGATCACCGGCCAGTCTGGAGTGAAGATTCGAACACTCACCTCTTTAGCTTCCGCGTGTTGTCTAACCACTAGACCAAGGAGGATGATGATTTTATACGATAAAAATTTTAATTTTATATATACTCTTATCTCTTATATATATATATATATATATATATATATATATATATATATATATATATATATATATATATATATATATATATATACAATATTTTATAGTCCTAGCATATATTTTATTTAAAAAAACTGGTTTAATATATATATAATACTATAACTGTATATATATATATATTATATATATATATATATATATATATTATATATATATATATATATATATATATATATACTATATATATATTATATATACTATTATATATATATATATATATATATATGGCAAAGATTTATTACAGTACATACACACACACACACACCTACACAACAAATATATAACACACATACAAAAACTCGTAAACACAGGAAACAATTTAACCCAGAACCTGCACTTGCTTTTAGTTTGGGTATTATTTATTTTTATATTAATATATTATTATTATTATTATTATTATTATTATATTATGATTATTAATTTATTATGATTATTATTATTATTATTATTATTATTATTATATTATTATTTATTATTAGTTTTAGTATTATTTTATTTTTAATTTTTTTGTTTTTATTATTATTATATATTGAAAAATATATTATTGGCACGGATTATTTTTATATTATTATTATTATTATATTATTATTATTATTATTATTATTATTTAGGTCTTTAGCAATTGGTTTAAAGTAATGTAAA
>JABUQX010117478.1:10000-12500 GCA_015478945.1 Trachelipus rathkii | reverse complement strand
TGATTTGGAATGGGAATATCAGATCATTATGTTGTTTTATATAAAATTAAGAGGAAAGAGAAAAGAAAAAAAGTAAAAGACGTGAGAGCACTTGCAATTAAATCAGTTGAATGTGAATAAGATGAAACTGAAAAAATCTGGACGCAAATGAAGAAAACGTTGGTTAGTAACGAAAAAGAAGTATGTGGGTGTGATAGAGTAAGAAGTAAGAATGTCAATGGTGAGTATTGGAATGAAGAGATTATGCAAGCGGTTAAAAAAAAAGGGGTGAAGGGTAGATGTGTATGCTAAAACTCAATTATAAGGTTTAAGATAGGTGGGTGGAAATATATAATAAAGAAAAAAGGAAGACTTAAAGTTGAATACGTAGGAGAGAAAAAAGAAAGAGGTAAATGAACATGGAAAAGGAAGCTCTTTTGGAAGGAAGTGTGAAAGGTTAGAACGATAAAATAATGAATAGGAATCGTGCTTTTGTGACTGATGAAATAGATGTGAGGAGAGTGTAGAGGGAACACTTTGAAACAAACAGATATACCTAGATAGAATTACCGGTGAAATGATAAAGAATGGATTTGAGATTGTAATTGAATGGATATGGAAGTTCTGTAACAAAGCGTTTGTGGAGGGTGTAGTTTCGTAGGATTGATTGGAGGAGAGTAGTGATAAGGGAAACTGTAAAAACTAGAGGGGAATTAGTTTAATAAGTATCGTTGGGAAGATTTTGATTGAAAGGGTGCGACGAGTGACTGAGGGGATGATCGTTTAAGAACAAGTTGATTTATAAGTGGTAGAGGATGTGTAAATCAAATTTTTACATCGAAGAAAATCCGGAAGAAGAACAAATTGTATTTAGGTTTTATGGACTTGCAACAGACGTATAACATAATTAATTGGGAAGCTGTGTAGCAGATATTAGTGACATATGATGTTGGTGGTAGGCTTTTGATTGGAATCAAAAGTATGCTTATCCATAGTGAAAGGTGTGTAAGAATAAATAGAGTAGAGAGTGAATGGCTCAATATTAAGGCTGGAGCGAGGCAGGGATGTGTTATATCACAATGGCTATTTAACTTGAATATGGATGGGGTGATGAAAGAATTAAAAGTATTGGTTTGGTAGCAGAGTGTGGGTTAGACTGATAAAGAATGGAATAGTGGAGGATGCCCTGCTTATTGTAAGTTGACTATTGTGTTTCGTGTGAAGAATCTGAAGAAAGTGTGAGAGGATTGGCAAAGGGAATTGACAGGGTTTGTAAAAAATGGGTTTGAAAGTAAGTGTAGAGAAGATTAAAGTGATGATGGTGGTGGGTGAGGAGAGCCCGATGTATGAAATCATGATGGATGGTGAGCAATTGGGACAATTATCTGAGTTTAAATATTTAGGCTATATGTTGGGTGAAAAGCGAACGGGTGTTGCAGTGTTATAGGAAAGTTGTGAATGGTAGGAAGGTGGCTGGTGAATGCAAAGGGACGAAGTCTTGAGTGCGCTAGGGTTCTGAATGAGGGTATGTTGTTACCAGTGATAATGAAAAGTAGTGAAAATATGGTGTGGAATAAGAGGTATAGATCTAAGATGCGGTGTGTTCAGGTGGATAATCTTATGGGCGTGTTATGCATGAGAAGAATCAATAAAATGAGGAATGAACGTGTTAAGGAGTTGTGTTGAGTGAAGAGAGTTGTGAATGAGAGAATAAAATAGAGTGTATTAAGATGGTTTGCTCATATGGAAAGGATGGATGATAGTCGGTTGGTTGAGCGGATGTATAGAAGTGAGTTTATTGGGAATCGACCGGCTGGTAGACCAAAGAAAAATGAATTGAATCAGTAAAGGAATGTCTGAAGGAGTAAAGGAATGCGAGTTTGAAAAGGTGCGAGAAGAACGGTGCATAATAGGTGCGAATGGCGGGGTTCTGTAAGGAGATATGGTTGTGAGCCTGACACAAGAGGTGAACCTTTACATTGACGAGATACCACAGTGATTGTCTATTGCAAGGTTGTAAACCCCTATAAGGCATGCTTTTTTTTTTACACTTTTCACTACCGGTGACGGGCGCACCCACCTATTCAAAGAGGGGGTGTTGCACGCCTCACAATAGCGCAAATCACGCAGATGAGCACAGACGCAGGCTTCTGAAGTGAGGGAGATTAAATTCAGCAGGAAACACAGAAGATGGAAGAGAATTCCACAGAACCGAGGTGCAGGAAAGAAGGAAGCACCTCAGCGAACTAGCCTGGAGTTACCAATATCCACACAAAACTGCGCAGTCACAGTACACCTAGTGTTACGTGAGGGCGTCGTGCCGTGGTGGCACGCGACAAGTTCCTCGAGCAACTGCCGCTGCGGTACCTATAGAAAAAAAGATAAAGCACCAACATCGCGCGCAAAGAGATAGAGAGTCAAGAGAAGTGGAAAGTACGGAACAGTTTATGTCAGTCTTTTTGCCTTTGACTCGACCCTGTCCAAAAGCCGGGGGGGTGAGACCAGAGCCCCCCAGATATGA
>JABUQX010117477.1:0-2500 GCA_015478945.1 Trachelipus rathkii | reverse complement strand
TATGCTTCCCAATTTTTATCCCGCTTAGCTTTATTGAAGAGTTTCCTGGTTTTAGATCTTAGAGTGGTTAGCTCTTGATTCCACCAGGGGACGCTTCTAGTTATCCCTCTTTTTTTCAGAGGACAACTATTTTCATATGAATCTTGTATGATTGATTGCAGTTGGGTAGTGGATACATCTAGGTCCTGTACATCAAACAGTCCCTCCATATCCTCTACGCGCTGTTTAAGGAGCTCTTTATACAAGCTCCAGTTTGTTAGCTTAGGTATTCTCCGCTCCTCCTCTACTCTTCTCCAAAGCTATGATTCCGAACCTGATGTGTCTATGGTCCGAATGAGATACTTCATCAGACACATACCAGTTCGAGATCTGTATGCCACGAGTGGCATTTATTAAGGTTAGGTCTAAGACCTCTTGTCTGTTCGATGTGATGAATGTGGGCTTACTGCCCTCATTCACCACATCAATACCATATTGAGCTAAGAATTCTAAAATACACTCACCTCTATATATATATATATATATATATTATATATATATATATATAGTAATATATATATATAGTATATTATATAATATATATATATATATATATATATATATATATATATATATATATATATAATATATATAAATTATTTATATATATATATATATAATATAATATATATATATATATAATATACTTATATATATATATATATATATTTATATATATATATTATATATAAGATATATATATATATATATTATATATAATTTATAATATATAATATATATAATATATATATAATATAATATATAATATATATATTATATATATATATATATAATTATTACCATAAAAATAGTATATATATTTATATATATATATATATAGATATAATATTATATATATATATAATATATATATATATATATATATATATAATATGATATATATATATATATATTTACTGTATATCTATTATATATATATAATATAATATAATATATATATATATATATATATATATATATATATTATATAATATATATAATATATTATATATATATATATATAATATACTTTATATATATATATACTATATATATATATATATATATATATATACTATATTATTTTTATTTAATATTTTAAATATATAATATAATATATATATATATATATAATATATATATATATATATATATATATATTAGGGATGTGCCGAATAGTGAAAAAGCCGAATACCGAATACCGAATATTCGGCTAAAAGTATTCGGCCGAATACCGAATATTCGGCCGAATAATCACTTCGCTATTCGGCCGAATAGTTATTACCAAAGTTCGGTCATCCAATTAGGGAAAAATAAAGAAAAAACTTACATGGTCAACAAAAAAAAAGGTTTGAATTTTTCTTTAATGGACTTTTGTAGCAGATGATATAGTTAATTCGGAGATTTGCTTTGATTCCATATAATAATCTCGGATTTGCTGTATCACATCCCGTTTTGTGCAATCATGGATCCCTATTTTTGCATATTCCCTAGGAATGACAAAATTCATGTGCGCACTACGTAGGCTGTATAGACGTTACCTTCCGCATATATTACAGTAGCAAAGTGTTTACTGCGGTCGATATTCGGGAAGCATGTGGTAACTTTAGTACTTCTACATGTATGGATGCCAATGACCTGGATGATGTCTATCATCCATCTGAAATACAGTCGGATGGTCCGTCATTATTCACCCAGGGTGAACTGAACGATCTTGTATGAGAGTTGTATTTGCCGAAGTTTTCCTGAGCTGTTGGCTTCGAGGTTGCATGAAAAATGACTACTGGACCATGGCACAAGAGTAACATTTTATCGTAACAGAGAAGCAGAGCTGTGGAGGCTCTTCCAGTCAGATGGTAACATTGTGTATTGCAGTGAAGTTGCAGGCCTACTACTCGCTATGGGACCCCAGCATACGATGCAGTTGAGTGGCGACTGTTTATGACCTTCCAGAGAAGTGTTTTAAAGTGTGTGTTGTTTACACAACGGCCAACAGGTATGTTCTGTTCAGTAGGGTACCTCGGTACGATGAGAGAGGAGTATGCAAAAATAAAGACAGTTTGGAGACGGCTACAATATCAGGTTACTTGGATGGTAAAATATTGGTCGACTCAAAAAGGTGTAAACATTTTGCGGATCAGCAAGCACGTTTCACCAAATATCCCTGTTTCCTGTGCTATTGGGACAGCCGGGCGACAAAGGATCACTGGACCAAAAGAGAATTGGCCACGAGGAAACCTTGACGCCAGGTGACAGGAACATCGTACGTGAACCACTTGTACAGAGAGAAAACATCATCTTACCTCCACTACACATAAAACTTGGTTTGATGAAACAATTTGTGAAGGCCCTGGACCATGATGGTGAATGCTTCCGCTATATATGCTCAACGTTTCCTTGGTCTGAGTGACGAGAAGAAAAAAAGCTGGGATATTTGATGGCCCACAAATACGGACACTCC
>JABUQX010117476.1:27500-32185 GCA_015478945.1 Trachelipus rathkii | reverse complement strand
ATTATTATTACCTTTTTTTGTCTAAGTTCATTTCACGTCAATTTGGATGTATAGGTCTCCTTATTATACACATAGTACCATAGTGAACCTGTTTATTTTTATTGTTGTTGTTGTTGTCTGGCGAGAATATATACCTTTTTGAACTGATATGGTTCGTCCGTACGTCGTATTCTTGTTTACTTTCTTCTGATTGGTTAAAAGAAAGAATCTCATTACATTTAAGGATTGTTTATACACTATATTTTCATCAGTAGGATATTTTTTGCTTTGCTGATACGATGACATCTCCCCGCATCTCTACGCTTGTTGTTGATATTTTCACGAGGCGTTTCGTTATTCCAAACGATGTATCAATTATATTTAATCTTAAACCAAATGGTGACCGCTACATTGCCTGTATTCCTGCCAGAGGATCAAATAATAGACCTTTATTCATTTGTGCTGATGGATTCATCAAGATTATCGACATCACAGCAGCATGGGTAGAGGATAAGTGTGTGTTATCCGATGGATCGACGCGTAGTGAAATATCTAACTGGGAAGACAGCGTAAGTGGTTTTAATAGAATAGACGTTGTGTTCTCGTCGCGTGTCGATATTAAAACCTTGATGTACGCAACTACTGGAAACCCATCGATCGTGTGACCTTCTGTCGTACGTGTATAGGTTTCACAGTTCAAACATCTGAAAATATTACAGCATTGCTTAAAATAAAAAACGAATTAACATCGCATCTTAACGATGTTGACGTACTTGAGGACTTAATACATATAGCACATGGTGTAATCATATTTACACCGAAACATGTGGTTTCCTGTATAATGCAGTATACAGGAGTGCGTTAATAACTATCAGCTTGAATGAGTTTACTTCTCTCTTGTATGAGAGAATGAGTGCTGCTGAATCAAAATATGCCGAAAAATGGTTTAGTGTTGCTGAAGGCATTTATACTTACATCCTTTCAAAGGGTGTTGAATCTTTAGAGAGATATATAGAACTTACCCAAATTATGTTGAATCCTATGTTCTTTGTTTAGATGAATTAATATATTTAAAATAAACTTAAGTTTTTTATGTATTTATATGTTTTTATGAATTTATATAACGCTCTTTTCAATGAAAATTTTATGTTATGAAAATGAAAACTTGTTTTACTTCCCGCGTATGTTCGCTTTATTGACCAACAAAAAGTTACTTAACTGAACACTGGATGGTCAGTCCCGACTTCTCGTCCACCCGACAATCCAATCAAGTCAAACGTCGTTCGAATCCTGGTATCTCTCGCACCGTCAGTAATAAACACAAATCTTGATCCTCCGTCAAGTCACAAATCCAACTATCTGACCCGCAAGCCGATCCGCTTTCCAGACTCTGAATGAACAATAATTTGACTATCAAGCTTCCGATTTGTAGAGCTCAATCTAATCCAATCAGCCCGGTCCAACTTAGTTCCCGCTTTTGCGGGGAGTTTTCTATTTTTTAAACTTTTCCTGTTTCTCGTCTCAGCAACTTTAACCTTTTTTACTCAGTAACTCACTCGTATTCTTCCTTTCTCTTACGCTGTTCTTAAGCAATCTGATCTTTCTCGTTAAAATTTTAATCTATTTTACTTCTTCATATACATTTAGCTGGTTTATTACATTTCTCCCCTTCTTAAGTTTGTATGCAACAAACTTATAAGAACGCTAGCCTAAAATATCTCCCGCAATAAACAAATAATTATTATTTACACTTATTTCAAATAATATTCTATTATTAATTCCTATAATACATTTCTTTAAAACAGCCAAATCATATTTCCCCAAAAACAACCTAGTCTTGTTTTTCCTTAACCTGCGGTTTACCTTTATCATACTGCTTTTGTAGCCACTGTTTATAAATTTTATCATCTCTTTCCTGTTGTAACCTTATTCCCATCTTTAACTTTTCATTCTCCAATTTTAATTTCTCCTTATCTTCAACCTGACTAACTCCCCAAGCCTCTTCCACTTCGAAATTCTTACCTGTTACTTTTGGTCCTTTGTTTTTTGCCCAATGTCCCTTCAGAGGACAGTCCTTTCCAAAATGGGTACGTGATCGGCAAACTATGCATTTCATAACTTGCCCCCATTTATTTACTGGATTTAATCTCTCTCTCTCTCCATTGCAGAGTATTGCCAAGGGACCACCCAATCACTACAAGCCACCACTGTTATAAAAATAGATATTGTTATTAAACCTTTTATAAATATAATAAATGGAGAGAGAACGGGGATAAAATAAGAGCAGTAACAGGTATTGATTTTCTTAAAATATATTAAAAAAGAACACACATATATAAATTTAAACCAATTCGTTTCAAAATTTCAAAACTATCATTTAAAAGAATGTAAAACAATTTAGTAGGTTACTCTGCAAATAAATACACTTATGTTTCAGCATTAAAAAATCTACAACCAATCACATTATCAATTTTCCAATAATTTTTCCGAATATATACTGTGAAACATTTTCGTAAATTCTATTCTATAAAATAATTCCAATAAATAAATTTTATATTAACTGCAAATCAAACTAAAATCCTGAGCATCTTACTTCAACAGTCCCTTTTCTCCTTTATATTTTCCCTACAAAAAGTTACTTAACTGAACACTGGATGGTCAGTCCCGACTTCTCGTCCACCCGACAATCCAATCAAAGTCAAACGTTCGTTTCGGAATCCTGTATCTCTCGCACCGTCAGTAATAAACACAAATCTTGATCCTTCCGTCAAGTCACAAATCCAACTATCTGACACGCAAGCCGATCCGCTTTCCAGACGCTGAATGAACAATAATTTGACTATCAAGCTTCCGGTTTGTAGAGCTCAATCTAATCCAATCAGCCCGGTCCAACTTAGTTCCCGCTTTTGCGGGGAGTTTTCTGTTTTTTAAACTTTTCCTGTTTTTCGTCTCAGTAACTTTAACCTTATTTTCCTCAGTAACTCACTCGTATTCTTACTTTCTCTTACGCTGTTCTTAAGCAATCTGATCTTTCTCGTTAAAATTTTAATCTATTTTACTTCTTCATATACATTTAGCTGGTTTATTACAATATGTTTGATAAAGTGTGAATGGATTATGTTTTTGTTTGCCTTGTTATTTATATTTACTGTAGATAAGTTTGGACCTTTGTTAATGTTATTCAGTTATTTCTTGCCTTAATTATGTGTTCAGTTTGTAATTGTTATATTATATTCTTAGTTCTGGTAATGTTATGTTGGCTCTATTAATGTAAAAACTTTGTTACGTTAGCATACTTTCGCTGCTCTGTATGATAATTACACAATGTTATGGTAAATTTTTGTTAAATATTACCATGTTAACGTAAAATTAACGTTGTTATGTTAGAGACATGCTCGACAAGATGTGAATAAGTTACGTTTTTGTATGTTATGTTTAGTTACTTTACTGTTGTTTAAGTGTGAACTTTGTTAACGATTAACATTGTATTCCTGGTTTAAATGTGTTAGTTTTGATCGTTGAGGGGCTAATTCTTAGTTCAGGTGATGCTATTTAGCTTTATTAATGCGGGAAACTTTGTTACGTCAATTTATATATTAATTGATCTTTGTATAAGGAATTTGATTTTTTGTTATGTTTATCCAAAGTGATACTCGAAATGTGACATGAAACAATAGATCAATAGATCAATAGATCAAGGATGGACAGGAGGGTGGCTGGATGGTGTTTGATTTACTGATTTACTGCTTTAGGGTATGTAAAACATGACAATTTTAGTAAAAAATATGACTTGAATCAATAGATCAATAGATCAAGATGAATAGGAGAGTGGTTGGTTGATGAACTGATTTACTGATTTACTGATTTACTGATTTACTACTTTAGGGTATGTAAAACGCTACATTTTTAGTAAAAAATATGACATTGAATCAAATAGATCAATAGATCCAATAGATCATAGATCAATAGATCAATAGATCAATAGATCAATAGATCAATAGATCAATAGATCAATAGATCAATAGATCAATAGATCATGGAAGGGCTGAGGAGGGCAGTTTGATTTACTGATTTACTGCTTTAGGGTATGTAAAACGCTGCAATTTTACTAAAAATATGACTTGAATCAATAGATCAATAGACCAATAAATCAATATATCAATAGATCAATAGATCAATAGATCAATAAATCACGGAAAGGGTGAGGAGGGTAGTTTGATTTGCTGATTTACTTGATTTACTGCAGGGTTTATGTAAAACGTAAACAATTTTGTCAGTTATAAACAAAAGAATAAGAAATTTTATTTATTTATTTATTTATTTATTTATTTATTTATTTTTTATTTTTTCTTGATGGTTCTGAAACCATTATTTTCGAAATCTACAGACCCAATAACATATATAAAGACACCAACATTGTTGTTATACGAATGTTTATTAACTCAGCACCGCACCGGCTCCAGCACCGGTGCCGGAGCCAACTCCTCAGATTCCAATACCAACTCTTTCTAGAACCTCAACTCTACGACGAGGTTACGTCACCATATAACCCCCCTCCAAATTTTAACCCAATACGATAACTCTAACCTCTATAGATATATATCGGAGCCATAGGCTGAGCCGGAGCCGGAGCCTAAAAAATCATTTCATAATAATAATAATAATAATAATAATAATAATAATAATAATAATAATAATAATAATAA
>JABUQX010117476.1:15000-20000 GCA_015478945.1 Trachelipus rathkii | reverse complement strand
ATTATTAGTATATTATTATTATTATTATTATTATTATTATTATTATTATTATTATATATTATTATTATTATTATTATTATTATTATTATTTTTATTTATTATTATTGATTATTATTATTATTATTATTATATTAATTATTATATTATTAGCTGTCAACAGTATGTAAATTATAAATATTCTTAGGTACAGGATAATTATTTTTATTGATGATTATATATTTTTGTTATTATTATTTTTATTATTATATTATATTATTATTCCGTGTATCGAATAGTATTATTATTATTATTAGATTTTATTATTATTATTATTATTGATTATTATTATTATTATTATTATTATTATTATTATTATTATTATTATTATTATTATTATTATTATTATTATTATTATTATTATTATTATTATTATTATTATTATTATTATTATTATTATTATTATTATTATTATTATTATTTATTACACACACACGCACACACACACACCAGGTCATTAAAATATACACAGTTTAAACATATCAAATAAGTTCTTTTGTATGAACATAACATATAATTTATTAAAACATTTTTATGCATTTAATTAAACACATACATTTATATTACTCATTCAATTGTAACTAAAATTATTTCAGTTTCCTAAAACTTCTATAATAAATTATTATCTTTGAATAAAGAATTTATTATTATTACTATTAACTATTAATACTTTTTGTTTATAAACTTTTATAAGTATCAAGTTTAAAATAATTTTTACTAAAGTTTTATGAAATTTTATTAAAACATATATTTTACGTATTAATATTATTAATATTTTTGTTATTATTATTATTATTATTATGATTATTATTATTATTATTATTATTATTATTATTATTATTATTATTATTATTATTATTATTATTATTATTATTATTATTATTATTATTATTATTATTATTATTATTATTATTATTATTATTATTATATTAATTATTATTATTATTATTATTTATTATTATTATTATTATATTATTATTATTATTATTATTATTATTATTATTATTATTATTATTATTATTATATTATGATATTATTATTATTATTATTATTATATTATTATTATTATTATTATGTATTATTATTATTATTATTATATTATTATTATTATTATTATTATATTATGATTATTTATTATATTGTTATTATTATTATTATTATTATACCTCCAGTTCATTTTACTTCCTGACTATTATTATCATCTACCGTGGCTCAAACGGTAGATCGACGGAGTCGCATGGCAAGTTCGCGGATTCGAATCCTATGTTCGGATCCTAGGTAGAAATTACCTAGAGAAGTTCCCCTCCTTGAATAGGGCTATGCCCGTGAGGTGTGAACTTTTTTACTTAAAAATAAAAATAAAAAAAAAACAAAAAAACATTGACAATCGAACACGAAAAACACACACACCCACACACACACACCCACACACACAAGCACGCACACACATACCAGGTTCATTAAAATACACACTGTTTAAACATATCAAATAAGTTCTTTGGTATGAACATAACATTTAATTTATTAAAACATTTTATGTTTTAATTAAACACCTACATTTATATTACTCATTCAATTATAATTAAAATTATTTCAAAGTTTCTTAAAATTTCTATAATAAATCATTATCTTTGAACAAAGAATTTATTATTATTATTAACTGTTAATACTTTTGTTTATAAATTTTATAAGTATCAAGTTTTAAAATAATTTTTACTAAAATTTTATGAAATTTTATTAAAAACATATATTTTACGTACCCTAAAGCAATTAATAAATAAATCAGTAACGCAAGACCCTAGCAACCCTCTATACCAAGCTATACCACCTTTTGTTCTATTGACTTACTGCTTTACATCATCTTTAGCCAAGTTATAAGTATAAACATAGCAAAATAAGTTTTTCTCTGTTAACATAACATGTATTTCATTAAAATCATTCTAGGTTTTTATTTAAAATAACAATTATTCACTTAAAATATTTCAAAGTTTTTTAGAATAATTTGGTTTTACTTTATTAATATTATTATTATTATTATTATTATTATTATTATTATTATTATTATTATTATTATTATTATTATTATTATTATTATTATTATTATTATTATTATTATTATTATTATATATATTTTATATTATTATGATTATTTATTATTATTTTATTACTATTATAAATATTATTATTAATATTAATATATGGGCAACAGGGCTAGCAACCCGGTCCTTTCCTTTTGCTTTTATTACTCCTGGACCAGCGTTTGAATCTTATGGCCTAGAAGCAAGAACTTCTGGAGAACTCTGGGAGAACATGTTTTGAGGCCTAATGGAAGAAAATGCTAGTTCTACTGAAAGGGCGAAAACCCTACCTGAGAGTGTTAACTCGAGGACTGGCGTCGGAAACCATTGCGCCGAGAAATGGTCTTCTAGAGTGCTCTAGGGTTAAGAGTTTCGGACCAGAAGAAGAAGATGCTGGACCAGCTGACAGGGCGAAAGCCCTTCCTGGGAGTGTTAGAGAATTTATATATATATATATATATATATATATATATATATATTATATATAATAATATATATATCTAAATATATATTATATATTATATATTAATATATATATATATAGTATTATAATATATATATATATATAATATAATATATATATATATAGATATAATATATATATATATAGATAAATATATAATATATATATATATATATATTATATTATAATATATATATATATATATATATATATATATATATATATATATATATAGAGATATATATATATATAATATAAAGTATAATTATTATATATATATATATATTATTTTATTTATTTATTTTACCTACACTTTTTCCCGCTTGAGCTGGGTAGTGGTTACGTACAGCCTCTCTCATTCACACTTCCCCTCATCTCGTTCCCACCCACTCTCACCCCACTCTATCACTCGCCAACACCCTACCTCTCCTCCCTTCATCCCTCCCTCCTCAAGCATCTCCTTTATTCTCCATCCACCTCCTTCTTGGTCTCCCCCTTCCTCTCCTTCCTATCCCTCCGCCTCCCAAACTCTCCTAACCACTCTCTGTTCCTCCATTCTCACTAGATGCCCATACCATCTTAACATTCCCTTCTCCGCTCTTCCCACCAACCCATTCCTCCAATCACATCTCTCCTCACCACCCTATTCCTAATCCTCTCCCTTCTACTAACCCCACAAACCGCTCTCAACCCCTTCATCTCAAATACTTCCAACTTCTTCCTGGACCTGGCATTCAACCCCCACGTTTCACACCCATAACAGCACCGCTGGTACACAAATTTTTTCAAACATACTTATCTTAACTTTCTGTGATAATCCCCCCCTTTCCATAACTCTCTCAGACCACTCAAAAGCTCTATCCTTTCTCCCTACTCTATTTCTATCTCCTCCATCATCCCTCCCCCCATTACCAAATCCCATCTAAATATCTAAAAATCTTATACTTCTTCCAATACTACACCCCTACTCTAACCTCTAACCCCTTTCCCCTCCTCTCTTTCCTCCCTCCTCAAACACTAAACACTTTACTCTTACCGGATTTATTTTAAGCCCCTTTTGTCCACACATTCTCTCAAACTCCCTCACCAAATACCTCAGCCCTTCCGCGTTCTTCGCCACTAGGGCAGTATCGTCCGCAAACAGTATCATGTTCACTTCCCTTCTATCATTTCCATTCATCAATTCCACCCCCCTCCCCTCCCTCACCATTCCCTCTGCAAACACTCTCCATAAACAATTGAATAGCCACGGCGACATTACACACCCCTGCCTCAATCCTCTCACCACCCCAAACAACTCATCTCACTCTCCCCTCCTAACACTCTTACACACATTCTACTATTCCTATAAAAGGCCCTAATACCTTTACCTAATTTACCCCCCACTCCATTTTCCTCCAACACCCTCCACAATTCACCCCTCTTCACTCTATCATATGCTTTCTCTAAATCTAAAAACACCCATAACCCTTTCCCTTTCCTCTCTTTACTTTTCTCCACAGCATCTTTAGTGTAAACACTTGGGTCCACACAGCCCTTCTCCCTCCTAAGATCCTTCCTTGGTTCTTCCCCCATTGCTCCCCTCCGTTAAACCTCTACTCATCTCAATCAGTTATTCTCCATTACACTTTCCCTACCACACTAACCAGACATATTACCTCGTATAATTCCCACAAATTCCATCCTAATCCCCTTATCCCTTATACAGGGGGAAACCAACAACCATCCTCCCAATCCTGTGGTACCTCACCACTCCTCCAACATATTATATAACCTATACAGCCATTCCTCCACCCCTATACCTCCCTTCTGCAACATTTCCATTCTCACACCATCCAGACCTGCGGACTTCCCTTTTTTTCCTTTATTCAAGGCCCTAATAATTTCCTCCATTTGTATTTCATCCTCCCCCCCCCTCCCCCATTCACTCCCCCTCCCCCCCCCCTTCCAAACCTTCCTCCCCCCCCCCCCCCCCTCCTTCAAAAATCCCCTAAAATACTCCCCCCACCTCTTCCTCACCCTATCCTCTCCTCCTATCCACTCCCCATCTCCTCCCTTAATCCTCTCCCCCAACCCCTCCTTCTTCTTCCTTTTTTTATTTACTTCTTTCCAGAACATCTTGCTCCCCGATTCAAAATTTTCCGTCACTTTTCTACACCATTCATCTTTTGCTCTTCTCTTCGTCCTCTCCACCGCCCTCTTTGCTTCCACTCTAACCCTTCTATATTCCTCCCAGCTTTCCTCTCTCCTACTTCCCAACCATTTCACATAAGCCTCCTTTTTCCTTTTCACCACCTCCTTCACCTCCTCACTCCACCATTCACTCCCTTTCCTTCTGCTTGCACCCACCCTTTTTACTCCACATACCCTTCTAGCCTCTTCACATACTGCCTCTTAAATTCTATCCACTCCCCTCCACCTCC
>JABUQX010117476.1:2500-10000 GCA_015478945.1 Trachelipus rathkii | reverse complement strand
TTAAAGTTTGGTTGGACTTCCTTCTTGGTACTACAGGGTAAGGATTCACCAAACTATCTGAGTTGGTTTTTTTGTATTTAATGTGAGACTCAGCTGAGTATATATATATAGAATTTTACTAAGTACATTACATATATCGAAAAAATCATGGAGAGAATAGAGATATAATCAATTTATACCCCTGAGGCAATATAAAGAAGTAAATGTTAAGTAGTTTAAGCCCCTTTTGTAGATCCTAAGCGAGTTATTTTACCACCGATTACATTATATTAAAATCTATGGATTGATGTAAATGATAATTTTGTGTGAGGCTATATATATGTAATAAGAAGAGATGGATTTAATTTATTTATATATACGTTTTTTACTGGCTTATAGAGTAAATACGCTTAATATTGAAATAGAGTGAGCTGTTTTTCGTCGGGACCCACAGATTCGGATAACTATCACGTGACCCTTGACTTATTTGACTAGAATATATTATATTATTAAATACGTTAATTATAATCTATCTGTAATGGTGATTCCTTCTTAGTACTGAGTTATTACAGGCTTCCTTTGAGAATATACTAACGAGTTGAAAAATAGGTGAATCGTAATAGTAGAGAGTGTTGCTAGTTAATTACATGAACTTAGGCTGCAGAACTCACTAAAATTAACATTTTACATTCTCATCTGACTCAATTCTTTCCACCAAATCTCGGTGAACAGTTAAATAAACGTATTGAACATAAATAGGTGAATAGTAATTATATCCAATTAAGATATACAGGCATAAATGGTGAGAGAATATAGTTAAAACGTTATTATATCAGGGCAAGATGGTATATATATATAGTATAATGTAATGAGGTATTACTGTATATGGTGATCTTGAAAAAAGAAGAAGACACTTATAGAAACATAAAAGTAAAAAAGTTAGTTATCGAAAGTTTCAATGTGAGTAAGGCACTACAAATTCTAAGAAAATTTTAAGGTATAAATATATATATATATTATATATATATATATTGATTAATATTATATATATATATATATATATATAATATATATATATATATATATATATAATATATTAATTATATATATTATATATATATATATAATATAATATATATATATAATATATATATATTATATATATAATATAATTATATTATATATATATATATATATATATATTAATAATTATATATATAATATGTAAATAAAATATATATATATATAAATATATATATATATTATTTATATATATATATATATATATATATATATATATATATAATATATATATATATTAATTATATAATTAATATAATATTTTAATATATATTTTAATTATATATATATATTATATATCCATTTTTATTGTTATGAGTTATATGAGCATTTATATACAATATGTTTTAATTTATACTCTTTATTATATTACTATGATCTATCATTATACATTACTGTTAAATTAATGAACTCCATAAAATAATATAATTTTATATAAGTTATCGTATTTAATAATAATATTATCTTATGTTACATAATACATAGGCATATTTTTGAGGGTATTATTACCTTTAACTTATATGAGATAGACTCTATATATGTATTTAAACATACTAGAGAACAATATGTTTCTTTACCTGGAAATCTCTCCCAAAGGATTAGTGTCTCTGAGCACATCCTCTATTACATTATTGTCTGAACGATGACACCAAGAAGACGCGTAGTCTTGCTTTTCAATCTCTCATCTCTCTATAGTTTTCAGATATATCAAACAATATACATTCCCCTCACAATTTCTACGAGACCCGAGACTTAACTGCATACTTGATTCTTCGTCTCTCAAATTTATATTTTAAATGTTACGCATATTCTGTGTTATTTTAAGAGAGTTTAAGGTTAGAATACAGAACTCAAATATACATATATAATTTTATGTATATACGTTTTTTTAACTTAATCTTACTCTCTTTGTGATACATGAGGGTGTGAAGTACATCGTATACTAAACTTTTTGTTTCTTTGAGAAAGATAAAATCCTCATTTTCTCCTTATTATATATGTTGATAGATGAATGTGGTTCGTCTAGTTTGTTTGTGTTTGCTGTGGTGTGTGTGTAATGTTGACAGAGTGCGGTCCCTAATTCCAGGTAGGAATAAGTTTTTGGTTGTGTATTTACGTGGTCTGGATAAGTATGATAGTGTTAGCGTGTGTCGTGACGTCTTTGGCATTATTTTAATCTTGTAATTTGCATTTGTTGATCGAATTTTTTTTAATACATAATAGTTGATAGATACTATCGATAATAGATAGATAGTAAGGATGAGAGCTCGATTTGTGTGTTATGTGTCGTGTAGTTTGATGGCATCTTTGTTGCTCGCTCGTGAGGAAATAGTAGTTAGTAGTACGAAGCTCGCATCGTCGCCACCAATCGTAATCAATTCATTACAATATTAATAAAGAAAGGATAAAAAAACTAAAATGGCAGTTCAAGCATAATAGCTTCACACCGCTTAGGTAATTTTAGTCTTTATAGTTGAGTAGATGCTGTGGTGTTGATTGTTATAGGATGTGTGTTGTGTTGTCTCCCTAGGGTCTACTCTCTCTACTCTATTCTCTCTCTCTCTTCTTACTCTATATATATATTAATTAATATATATATTATTAATATATATATATTAAATATTAATATAATATATATATATATTAATTTAATAATTATAATATATATATATGATTAATATTATTAATTAATATAATTTATATAGATATATATATAATTAATTTATATATATATTATATATATATATATTAATATAGATATATAATAATAATATTATTATTATTATATATATATTATTATATATATTTAGTCGAATGATATGAATAACTTTAACTTGAAATAGCGCTTAGATAATATGTTAGTATTTATTAAATGAAGGAGAAAAAAACGTTTCTCTCAATATGGTAATAATTCGAGAAATAAAAAAATATATAAATTAAAAAAGTTATAATTATATGAATGGACCGAAATATAGACAAATACATGGTAAACAAGTGCTGGAAAAAATTATAAATACATAATAATATAATAGTGATTATATACAAAAAAAAATAATAATAACTTAGGAAAAGTTAATAGTGAGTATTTTTGTAATTTTTATATGTTAGTTATAATAATTACTATAATTAGGGCGTACTTTTTATATAAATTTTATTTTACTTTTTTATACAGAATTAATAATTTTAACATACTCACTGCTTCCTTTTAGTTCCTATTGTTATCAGCTATTTTTCAAATTTTATTTATTCAGAGAAATTTAATTAGTGGGCAAGTTTTACATGAAAATCTCGTAGAGGGTGTAGCTATATTTGTGATTAATTTCCTCTTACAGAGTAATCAAATATGATAATTAATTAAATTTTAATTTAAATAGGTTACTATGAATAATCTACTTTATAAACGCTTACTATTAGTGTTACTACTCTCGAGATTTTTATTTTTGTTTTTTTCTCTATATTATTATCATAGCAGAACTCTCACTCACTTAACGATAAATATCTTCTCTTCGTAAGAGTTTACGATTGAAGAAGCGGCGGTTATATTTGGAATCAAGGAATCTACGATAGTCTCGCGAATTGCATAAAACTGTGACAGAAGTAATTTATCTCGGATTTAACCAAGATCTTTAGTCGTACCATAAAATAAATATTATATTATTACTATGCTTAAAATGTTCATTAAGTATACATAATCACGTGTTAAATAAATCACTATGAATATGTAAACAAAAATAATAAAAAAAAAAAATAAAAAAAAAAATAAAAAATAAAAATAAAAAATAAAAAATAAAAATTGAAAAATAAAAAATAAAAAATAAATAAAATAAAAAATAAATCAAAAAAAATCCAGATTAGTTACTAAGAAATGACAATTAAAAAATAATAAAAGTTAACAATTATAGGGTATAACTTAAAAAAATAAAAATTGAAATGAATCGCTGGAAGTAAAAATAAAAATAAAAATAATAAAATACATAAAAATTAATAATCATGGTAATGTAATAATAATAATATATATATATATATAATATATATATTAATATATAAATATATTAATAATATATATATATATTATATAATATATATAAGATATATATATTAATATATATGTATATACTATTATGTATAATATTAAAATATATATATACGTTATATATCCTGATATATATATATATATATATAAATATATATATATATATATATATTATTATATATTTATTATATATATATTATTATATATATATATATATTTAATATATATATATATATTATATATATATATATATTTAATATATATTATATAATATATATATATATATATATATAATATATATATATAATATATTATATATAATATAATATAATATATATATTATATATATGATAACACTGGAACAACACAAAATTTTGTAAATGTGATATCCTGAACTGTTTCTTATGTATTTCGGTACGCTGAAAACGAATATAACCTCCAAATTTGCACAACGGGCTTAGTTTTTTTTTGTAATTTTACATAATTTTATAAACTAACAATATAATTCACAGAGTGTAAAATGTCTTGTTTTGTTTAACTATTTTCTTGCGGATACTTCATAACTAGACTTCATATACTATAATGAGTGAGAGGAAAATCTAATTTTTTTTTTCATATTCTCAACCTTTAGCTCATTTCTCGATTTTTACTCAGTCAAATAAATGGAGCCGGAGCCGGAGCCGGAGCCGGTAAAAAATTTACCGGGTAGAGTGTATACTTATTTATGAAATATTTTTTTGAAATAAAAATTTTATATTTTGCCAGAAGACTGTATGCTGAACCATTTTCAAATAGTACAGAATCCTTAGCCAAATCCTGGAGATCGAATTCCGAGAATACAGAGCCGGAGTCGAAGTGGAGCCGCGAGTATGATTTTTTTTTAAAGTTTTTTTTTAGAGAAATATACTGTCTACTGAACGAATTTTCAATAGTATATTGCACAGTAACCTTATTCGGATTCCGAGCTGAAGCACGAAGTTGAGCATGGAGCCGTGAAGCCGAAGCCGGTAAGCCTCATATGATCCTATGTTGGATATGAATTATTTATTTTTTTCTAAAAATATAATAATTTTTAGGTATAATAAAAATCTTATTTAGATGCAACAAGATGTATTTGTAAGATTTACAATATTTTATAATAATATAGTAACTCTCAAATATCCTACCTTATAGTTCAGATCCGGAGCCAGAAGGTGAAGTCTCGAGAGCTCACGGTAAGCCTGAGAGCCGGAGCTCAGGAGCCGGAGCCGGAGGCCTGTAGGTGTATATGAAATTATTTTTATAGTTGAAAAAATTTTAAATGCTCCATGAAGATACTATATTACGTATATAACATTTGCATAAATATGTGCAGATCCTTATCGGATCCGGTATCCGGATCCGTGAATCTGGAGTCGGAGTCCGTAGTACTAATAAAGTGGGTAGCCTCGAAGTCTCTCAGAGCCGTGAGTTAGCCTATCAAGTTTGTAATTATTTTTTTATTTTATTCTCGTAAAAAAATTAATACGTATTTTTTATATGAGGTGATATGAAAATTTTTATTGCCAGTATAAGACGTGTGAGTGTATATATATACTAACAATTATTCATAAATTAGTGCAGATAACTCTATACTTAGTTTAATATGATCCGGATCGGAACGTGAGGAGCCGGTATTACATTTAGGTACAGAAATTATTTATTTAAGAAAATTTTTATTTAGTAATATAGATAGAAAATATTTGTGCCATAGAATAGATATGTATATTACTGAATAACGTTTCAAATAGGGGCAGAATCTACTTATATGTCGAGTAACCCGTATAATATCCACGAACGAGGTCTGAGCGTTAAGTCAAAGTCAGAGCCAGAGTCAGTGAAGTATAAATTATTATATCAGATAAGAAATTTTTATTAGTAATATAAAAAATTATTGTCCAGAAATAATCAATGCTATAAAACTAATATTTTCAAATAATGATGTACAGAAACCTATTAAGTCAGATTCACTCAGATCCGGGAGCACGGTAAAACCTGGGTATTGAGAAATTTTTATTCAAAAATAAATTATATTTAGGTGAAAATTTTAATTTAGTCCAACTAAGACTTCAATGAGAACCTCATAATTTATCATAATAGTAGTGACAGTGAAAACTTAGTTATCAGGTTTCAAGATCCGCGATCCGGAATAAGTGATATTCCGGATTCGTAAGCTAATCACTGTAGGTTTAATTAAAATTTTTTCAAGAAATATAATTTTTTTTAGAGTAGAATATTATTATTTATGTCATAGATAAGACTCTTTGCTGATAAAACAATGTTCAAAGAGTGCAGAATAATCCTAATCGTGAGTAATCTCGAGGTAATTATTGGAGTGAGATGACGTGATACATAGGATGGAGTCCAGTATATCAATATATAAGTCTGAAGATGGGTAAGTCTCAGAGCACAGGTATGATTTATTTTTTCGTAATAATATAATTATTATAGGTGAAATTTTTATTTGATATGAGGACGTGGTATACTATATATATATATATATATTACCGTATATATATATATATCAGGATAACTCTCAATTTATTCAAATAAGTTCAGAATCCTTTAAGTTCGTGTAGTAATCCGGTAAATATATATATCAGGATCCGGAGCCGTGATTGCTGGGTATGAATTTATTATTTTTATAAAAAAATATTTTTTAGATGTGAGTTATAGTGAGATAATAACTTTATATAGCCTCAGTGAGATAAGATATTATAACCGTACTTGAGAACTAATTTTACATAAAAATAGTTATTCAGAAACCTTATAGTCAGATCCGGAGATCCAGTATCATAGTAGGAGGCGGACCTGGAGTCAGAGCCGGAGTCACTGTGTATATATGAATATATATTATATCAAATTATATTATTTTTTTATATAAAAAAATATTATTAATTGCCTCAAGTAAAAACGTACTAAACATAATTTTCAATAGTGAGTGCAGAATTCTTAGATCGGGGTCTCGGGATCTCGGATCTCAAGATGCGGTTATGCCTTATATCACTTTAGGTATAAATTTTTACAAGAGATTATAATTTATCTTAGATGAATAATTTAATTCACAGAAGTACTTGAGCCAGTAACAATTATTTCTAATAGGCTCAGAATCCTCTTTAATCGGGATTACAGTGTGAGGTATATTCGTGAAGTCGTAGTGTGAAGTCGAAGTTGGAGCCGGGAGTTATATATAGTAATTTTTTTGCCGAAAAATATTTTTTTTTGAAAAATTATATATTTGATAGATAAAGAAGTGAGTACGGATAACCAATTTTCATAATTAATTGCAGGAAACTCATTAGTTACAGATCCTCGAATAGCTCGTAATAAGTGAGTCGAACTACGGAGCCAGGTGATGTTCTAGTAGGATCGCGTGTAGGCTCTCGTCG
>JABUQX010117475.1:0-30219 GCA_015478945.1 Trachelipus rathkii | reverse complement strand
TTTATTTAAATTTCATTTTCTTTTAAAAAAATGATTATCACTTTAATATAAGTAACTGTTTATACATTTAAAATTAATTATACGTCCAATTAAAAAACTGTCAATAGTAATACGAAATAGACGATAAAACCTAGATGGCTGTGCTCGAGCCACCCCTCACATCAATCTTTACGGCGGTGGTGAATCGACCCAAGTAGCGCCCTGCCCGGTTCTTTTGCCAAGATGCTGCTTGGATCAAAATTACTTGCCATTTTAAAGGCTAACATTCATCTCGACTGTAATCACAATTTGCATCACAATAATAATTAAAATCGATCACACATGTCTTTCATATAGATATAAACGAAGTTTAAAAAAAAACTCACATATTCTCAAAACAGGAGAATCATCAAAAGGACATTTTGTACCCTAGATTACTATACATTTATTTTTAAAAATAATAGATAAAAAGACTTTCCTAGAAGTTAAAATATGTATCTAAATTAAACTTGTGAGCTACTAACCGCGGGAGCATATAAACATGAGCAGCTAAACAATTTTTTTTTTATTATTATTTGTTATTTTATTATAGTGGACCGAATCACTCCGCTCCTAAAAGGCGGCATCCTGGCTCACCCCGCCCGACCAGATATATATAATACTAATCACTACATATATAGTATTATAATATATATTATATACTATATATATATATATATAAATATATATAATATATATATATATATATATATATACTATAACCGGCTCCACACTCACACTTATATATATATATATAAAACCAATTACAATTTATTCATATATAATTAATAATAATACTATATGATCTATATCTATTACTATATCTATTATCACCTCATCTAATATAATATATATATCAAGTAATATATATTATTATATTATGATATTATTATATACACACATACTATATAAATATATATACTATTCTATATATATATATTATATATATATATTATCTATTATATAAATATATGATATATTAATAGATATATTATATATATATTATATATATATATATATTATATTAATATATATAAAATATATCATAAGTAATATATATACGTTATTATAATATATATATATATATATATATAATATATATATTATATATATATAATATATATTAATATATATGATATAGTATATATATAAATACAAAAAATATATATTAGTATATATATATAATATATATATAAGATTATTAAAATTACTGTATAAATAGATGTATATATATAATATAATTATATTATATCAAATATCTATATATAAATATATACTAATTAATATAATATTAATATTTTATAATATATAGATAGTATATTATATATATATAATAATATATATACTAATTACTTATACTATATATAATATATATATATATTATCACATAATATATAGTATATATACTAATTTATAACTATATATCATATATATATTATATTATAATATAATATATATAATATATATATATATTTATATAACTGTTCTCTCATATATATAATATATCTATATATATATAACTCTTATATATATATTTATTGGGTAATCACTTAATAATACTAATAAATTACATAAAAATAATTATATATAGATATTATTATATATCGTTATCTGTTTATGGTATATAAAAATGGTTACATATATAATGATATAGACACGTGCTTAGCTGCTTCACATTTAATAGTTCCATTGAATTCATTCACTGTATTGCACTGAGTTCTACCATGTTGAATTTTAAATAGGCTACAACACTCAAAAAAGCATTTACGTAATTTTAATGAAACTTTAAATCGAATACTTCTCCAATATCCCCTAACTATTTTGAATTAACTAACAGTCTTTATTAGAAAACTAACACAAAATCCAGTAATAGTTAATATAATTAAATAAATGAAAAGCGTATTATACTAATCTCCCAAAAAAAGAAAAAAACATTCCCATTTAAAACATGAAAATGAGGTACTGGTTCTGCAGACGGTACGGCTACAAGTAGAGTCCGAGAAGCGTCTGACTCAAGCGACGTTTTCTCAGACTAAAGGTTGAGTCCATGATTTTAAAGTTGAATATTGCATGAATTAAAATAAGTCGAAGCTCTACTGCTCCATCATACTTAGCCGACCGGTTGTGGATGCCATGAATTAATATTAGTAGGTATAAGATGATCAATTAGCATAAAATTATATTAGTTAATTATTATAATTGTTATTCATAATATTATGAGAATCAATGCAATCTTAACAGGGGATTATTTAAATAAAAAATATGACAACTACTAAATCGTCGGTGCACATCTAAGTTGCTGCCGTTAGCAGCGCTAGCGGTTCCAAACATTTCTTATGGCGTACCCTAATACGAACAAAATTATACAGTTGTTTACCTATAGCCATATAATTAATGTAATATAATATGCATATAATAATATAATGATAATAATGCACCATACTAACAATAATATATAAAAACGCACGGCGAATATTGAGAAACCTTACAACTCACGCATGATAATACGATATTTACACTCGCATGTCGATGCGTTGAGCCTCGACTCCTTCAGCTTACCCAAGTATCGACTTTGCGGTACCCCTGGGATACGCGTACTCCCACTTTGAGACCACTGCCAACTTAAGAGAATAAGGAACTATTTTTCTGACTCAGAAAAGTAACAATGGCACTCAGACTACTATAAAAAAAAAGACGAGAGAAATTGAATCGAGACAAGCATCTTAAAGCTTACCCTATTTCGAACGAAATCATTAATAATTCTATAGTATAAATATGAGTACCTTATTATTATGACTATATACTTTATATATATATGATATATATAGTATAGACTATAGATATCATACATTAATATATAAAGACTATCATTATAGTTATATATAGTATTTATATATTATATATATATATATGTGCTGATTGTACATATATATCTACCAGTCAATGTAGACCGTTGCCACTCTGCCTACCCCCAAAGCCGCCACTGATATTAATATACGTACATATATATAATATAATATATATATATTTAACTACTATATATATATAAGTATATATATAAAATAATAATATATATATATCTCATATACTATAAATAAAAAATATATATGTTATATGATGTGTATATTGTATGTAATGTAGTGTTTAATATGCACTGCCATGCCATCTTTATATAGGTTAGGCTGCCGTGAATCTATAAGGTTAGGGCTGCAGGGCATTTATAAGGTAGGGCTGCCACCATTATAAATTTTAAGCTTAGGTTAGTAGTTTGGTTAGGTATTGTTAGAATAATTGCGTTTATTACCTTTAAATTACTAATTTTACGTGCAAATCAAAATAATATAAATATAAGATATATATATATTTACTTACAATATATGTATATATATTATAATATATATCCTTATATATATATGATATAACTATATTCATATATATACTAGGATATAATATCCTATAACTACTTATCTATATTAAAATAAATTACGACATACATGGTGAGCGTTACATTAGACAAAAGCCATATATATACTTTACCATTTTTACTAAGTATATTTATTATATATATTATATACTATACAATATTACAATCCCTTCTCTAATATATTATGTATGAATGGTATATAATACTATAATATATATATTATATATATATGTATATATGACCTTATACAATTTTATGCAATAATTTTGCTTTTATTACAGTAAAAGTTGGAGGAATGAGAGTGGCTCAGAGGCAAAGAAGAGAAGCACTTCAGCAGGACTTCCAACGCCGCAACAGGAATAAAAAATGAAAAGGCGGAGGATTCACAGGGCTCTTTCAAGTCAGTTAGATTGTTGTAAACAGTGTATTTATATATATATATTATATATATATATATATATTAATATTTATATATACTCTATATATATCCACTTAGTATACCTTATATATATTAATATATATACTATATACTACATATAATATATACGTATACCTAATATTAATAATCTATATCTATCTAAGTTTATACTATATATATATAATCTACATATACTCTATAATATATTAATACTTACTATCCGTACTCTACTCTCCTCACAACTACTTATATATATAGCGCTCAGGGCGGATTCTGCCGCACCGGACTGGGGCCACTAGGTATAACTTCTCTCCCACCTTCCCCTATACACTTTTTGAATTTGTTTTTTCCTCATAAGTAAACCTATAGTATATCATAAGCACCAATAAATAATAATGTAATTCTAAAATAATGTATGAAAGTTTAAATAAAGCCATTTTAACTCACCTTGAAGGGTGAATTGGGCGCCACCATACTGTGGGTGATGTCCCAATTCTGTTTACAATTCCGTCTCTTATGTTATAAAAGTTCAATAATTTTCAATTTTTACTTCAATATGTTAATTGTTTTATTATATTAAAATTAGTAACTAAGGTAATTCAAAATGTCATAATGAATACTACAAATAAGATCATTAATACTATGTGCCTTGTCCCAATCTCTCCCCCGCATTTGTTGGGCCAAAATTTTGACACGTTTTGGAATAGATTTTTCATAATAAATTCTTCTTTACTTTTAATTTATTAATAGAAGTCATAGTTTTCAGTTACTATTAAACCCAATTTACGATGCTCATATTAATACAAACAATCTCAATATACATACATAACAATAAACGCTAATAACAATGGGGCTATTCACGCCACGTCATCATATTTTAGTGGAAGGGAATTGCTTCTAACGTGATGAAAGGAGAAGTATGTTAATCGTTTGGAACATGTTTTCTATATAATGCTGTTGCTTTGAACGTGTTTCAAATAATTAATCTAAAACATAGAACAAATAATATAACATCTGCTTCTAACTTTTCATTTTCATAACAAAATGTTAAAAAAACCACACTGTTTCACTCAAAAGTGCAAATTTCTATATAAGGACATTTTATACCATATATCTATATTATATTTTAAATAATTACAAACACTCTAGAATTAAAGATAATGCGAACATAAACACTACTGATAGCATACCGCGGGCTATGATATAGCCCCACCAATGGATTTTGTTTCTTTTTTTATAACCCAGTGTACCGATTCAACCCCTCCCAAAAGCCGGCCCTTGCACGGTCAACCCTCGCCCCACAGACGCTAATATATAATATATAATAAGTACAAAAAAATTTGTTTGATATATATACTATATTAATGTATATATAGTGTAGGCTATTATCATATATAATATATATAGATATAATATATATATATAATATATATCATATATAGTATAACTATTTGTAGTGCACGGACTCGCGTGAGTGATGAAATTAGCCTCGCCATGTTTGCTTAATGAATGTATGACATTCCAGTGCCTGTAATGTTTTAGCCTTTCTGTCCCACGGATTTCATATTCCACACTCATCACTCCAGACAACATCTTACAGACACCACCAGCCTTTTATCCACTTATTTCATTTGTACACATACTGTTATCCACACCCCTCTTCTAGACAACGTCTTTACAGACATCTCTATCCCTATGTATGAGGGTGTGGGGAGAAAAAATGCCCACATCGTATGTCGTCCTGCGGTCGTAGAACGCGCATTAAGACCGTGTAGTTGGAGTTCGTGGACTGCCCCACTGATCACTAATTGTTTTCAGGAATGCGTTAGGGCATCTAGAGAAGGTCGGCCCGATCGCCGGTAAAGCGGCCTTCTATCTTTCGACTAAAAATGTAGAATCGTAGGTCAGGAAATGGCGACTGAATAAATTGTTTGAGAGAAGAGGTGGGGATGTATTTAAAAAGGGCAGTGGAGCCGCACGGAAAAAATGAAAAGGAAAGGGGAAATGAGTGGTTTATGCGTGTGAATTGTGTTTGCTGATGTGGAAAGAAGAGAAAGGAAAGAAAGAAAGATTGGCAATTTTGATGAGTGACTTGATAAAAGTAATAGAATTTGTGTGGGTAGTATTTTACTATATGTAGAGTGGGTAATTTAAGTCTTGAAAAGTCAAGGTATGTCGTGACATATGGTCCACTCAGAGGATGAATGTTGAAGAGAGTAGCGTTTTCTGAATAATCTGAATTATGTTTTTGATGGGGTGAAAGAGCTTCAGATTGATTGTGGTTGAGTACCTAAATGTTTGGATAGGTTGCTTGTGATCAAAACAGGGATGTAATACAAAGGATGTCATCTTGGGGGTCAGGAGGAAAGAGAATGGTAGGAAGGTGAGTGATGGCAATTAAATCTCTGGTAATGAGTAATACTTACGCTTAAACACAAGAGTATCATAAGTATACTAGAGCCGGGTGTAGGTAGAGATGTATCGAAGTGAAAAGTATGTAAGTTCGAAGAAGGTAGATGTGAAGTATGTGTTGTGATGTAAAGGGAATGATGATTAATCCCAATTATGTTTTATGAAAATTTAAGTTAGTGGAGGCTTGGATGGGAAGGAGGAGGTGATAAGGAAGGAAAGTTTGCGGTAGAATTATTGAGGAAGTTTTAGTGAAGAAGTAAATTAAAGGAAGAAAAGTATTTTTAAGAAGGAATCCAATTTTGAATGTTTGGAACAGGATGAAACTGAACAAAGCGTGGGGAAGCCAAATGGAAAGAAGCGGTCTGATTAGCCCAGTGGCAAAGAAGTTATGTGGATGTGCTAAGGTAGGATATCAGAATCTGAACAATGAATGGTGGACCATGAAGGGGTGAATGGCAAGCGGTTAAAAGTTATTATAAAAAGAAGTGTGGGTTGAATGTACTAAAAGCCAATTGTGAGGTTTATTTTTAATTGAATATGTTTGAAATAAATGATAAAAGTTGAATAAAGTCATACTAAACGGTGCTACTATAGCATAAGATGATGACGGGTAACATGGAACAGTTGGAAAGGAGGTAATGATGGACTTACAGAGGCCAATAGTAAACATCTTTGAAGGAAAGCGCGAAAGGTTATAAGAATGAGAATAAGAGGAATCTGCTTAGAATGATGAATAGGGATGGTGCTTTCGTAACTTATGAAATGGATGTGAGGAGACTGTGGAGGGAATACTTCGAAAATCTGCATAACATTGGCAATAATGAAGAGGTGATGTGAATGTGTGTCTGTGTTTTGATGGTGCAAGACTGAATAGGTATTTTGGGGATGAGGTCATTGGTAGATTGAGAAAGTTGAAGAATGGCAAATCTGCAGGTGTAGATGAAGATTACTGGTGAATTGATCAATAACAGAGTCGAGATGGTGATTGAGTGGATTTGGCAGTTGTGTAAGCAGAGGCGTTTTAGTGGAGGGTATATGTTCAGAGGTATTGCGAGGCAGAGCCAGTTAATTTAGTACCCTCTATGTAAAGGTATAAGGGGAATAAGTGTAACTGTAGGAATTGTAGGGGAATTAGTTTACGGAGTGTTGTAGAGAAGATATGGACACTAGGAATATGGAGACAGTAAGAAGCCACATGGGCCTATCGACTCTGTCCCAGGTCAACCCACTAACAAACATGGCTCATGGGGCAAATTCCACAAAGCACGCCTAGGCTTGTCAAATTCACTCCTGTAACTACAAAAATCCAACCCAATATTAGGCGTTAGTCAAAAAACTAATAAAAATAATATATATATGATGATTCCCAAACAGATCCAATATGTTAATAACTTATTATTATTGGTCACCCAGCATACATACATTAATAACAGTTATGGTCACACATGCATTAATAATAAGTTGATGGATCATACATGCTGTGGCTATCATTATAACTACTGGCTGAACCTGAAAAACCCACCAATCTTGGGCTTCAGTCTAAATATATTAATGATACCCAACCCATTCCATATTACCTATCCAACCCTTTCTTAAATGTTGACAATTTGAGTCCACACTCACACAACACTCGCTGGGCAGACCATTCCAAAACTTTACACCCTATTATGAATTGCATACCTGTCTTATATCACCGATGACATTGCTCTTTCTTCTTAATTTTCTTATTATGCCGCCCTGGCACCTATCATGCGTCTACTATGAAAAACCCTATGGTCTCCAGTTAATCAATAGATGTAAATATTGTGCCCTAGATTGTACACTGTCCCCCTCTGAGAAAATCGCCTAGTACAGACCAAACATTCCCTCTCTTCAAGCCTTCTCCTTGACTTCTTACCCATCAACACCTCAGAATTCATCCTTGCTTGCCTACGTGCACTTCTTCTTCAGTGTCACATATCTAGATCCTTTCTTTAGAAGTGAGGGGCCCGAAAACTAATGAGAACAATAATCGTCTATACAGCCTAAATCAATAGCTAACTTTATACAGAGTATTACTTATTACACTTTCCTTTGCAATTCATTTTACGATATATATTGTAGATTTATATTTATACCAGCATCTTCTATTAGCTTTATTTTCTATAGTTTCCAAACTAACACATGTATTAGACTACTTCAAATTACATGCATTTTTCAATGGCACCAAAGGATTTGTCTCTGATACCAACAGATACAGGTGAGATAATATAGGTTATATGATTCAGTTTACTTTTATTTGAGATAACTATTGCATAAGTTTCAAGGATATTTTCTATACTAAATACATCCATGAGAGAGTTATTGCCTTTTTATTCAAGATGATTTCAAAGATCATATTTAATAACATTTATTATTAAATATATATAATAAATAATAATAAATATCATAATATATATATCTAATATTTCTTATACATCTCATCACTATTCTTATACATGTGGTGACCATCATTAATGTCAACATTGTCTCCAAAGTCTTAATGATAACACTGGAAGTACACTCACCTGTGTCTAATCATTTAATTAATATATATATAGGTAAACAATTAGTACCCCAGACAACTGAACCCTGGGGTACAACACTCTTTAACTATTATACCCCATGATGAATATTGCCATTTAGTTGTAACACACTCGTTTCATATTGCAATCATCACCTTTATAAATATTTACCAACCTCCAATACCATCTACCTACCTAATACCCACAATTCAAATAACTTTCATACACTCTATTGTGAGTGAAACCTTATTCAAAAACGTATAAGTCTAATAAATAACAATCTATCAACTTAGGAATCTCCTAAGGTTTGATTTGTGTTAAAAGTATGATTTACTAAATTCTAAATAGTTGTCTGACCGATAATACCTTAACTCTCTAAATACCGCTGGGAGTCATATACATAAAACCTTGTTATCTTCTAAATATTTTCTCAATATGACTTCAGTAACTTATCTCACTAAACTTCTAACAAGCACCAAAGATGTTAAGCTAAACTGGGCCTATAAATTGTACCCAAATCGTTTCGTTACTATTTTCTTATAAGATAGGCAACATAGCTGTTTTTCCAGCATCTGGACCGATCACAATGATGTAGTAAGAGAATAAGCTATAAAATCAAAGTAGAGCAGTTGTGAGCGCAGATTGCAACAATGCATGTAGGTACTACCAGATCTTATTAGAGCGAAGGACAAATTCGTACCAACTAATAATCAGAACCATACAAAACAATGTGCCCTAACGAGCAAGCTTTCATTGGATCCAAATCATGTCTAAAAAACGATTTAATATCTCTTTACGTCAAAATTTTCAATGATTCTGCTATAGTTCGTATTTGGATTACTACAATTAACGAAAAAATACATATTTAAGCCTCCAAACCATTGATTTTCTTAAATCTTTTACCCTCGAAGGTAAATCACCTCTCATAGCAAAACTTGAAGCTATTAAGAAAACAAATAGTTGACCCACTCCTTATCTGACTCACTAAATTTTCATTCAATTTAATTGAGACAAGAAAACTTTTATATTGTTTATGGCTTAAACTTTAAAAGGAAAACAAATAACTAATCTAATACTATTCCTGCAAATTAATTTCTGCTCTCTCTCTTACCTTTCTTATTTACAATTTTAAGTTATTTCGTATTTTTTCCTATTAATTTCTCAAATAATCTTCCACTAATGTATACCCTTGAATATTTTAAAAGCAATTACGCTTTCAATTAATATCTCTCTTATCTCTCTATTCACCAAACAGGTTTTCTCTTCGCCACACCTAACTGGTTATATCTTTAAAAACATACTGGACTGAATATGTCATTAATTTGCTTAAAATGGTTACCCCACAGATAAAACAGTTTGGTCTTTAAACTCTTTATCCCAGTCAGTGTTACAAGGTGATGTCTGCGAAAATTTCGGTACAAATCGTCATTTCCGAAATCTAAGATCCTCCGTTATTAACTTCCAATTTGACCAGATATCACAATCATTTTAAATCTAAATATATTAATGATGTCACAAAGTCCTAAAAGTTCATCTCAACCTAACCTCATCCACCAGTATAAATTCATCGTTAGTTAAGTATTTAAGCTTATAGTGCAGAGTCTTGTGGAGTTTTGGACCATCTGGAGCAAAAGTTATGCTAGTTAAAATTATGAATGCAGATACCTACTATGGTGCATATATAGACAAGGAATCTCAATTGATAGCCCAGAAAATTATTAAATCCCCATTATGACTATACCTTTTCATTACTGTGGCATGCTGTCTCAATTTCGTTCACAATTTCCGCGTCTAATTCTTAGACCTGGCCCTAGGAGGTCATATATAACATGCCCGCATAGTTCATTAATGTATTGACACTAAGGAGTATCTACCCTACCCGATTCAAATATCGTGATTTAATTTTTAACAGTTAGCTCTATTAATTTAGCGAGAATTGATATTGCTTACTAAAAGCGCTCACAACGCACCACCACTCCTTCTTCTTCTACTGCTGGTTAAAATAAAGTGCCAACTATCCCACTAATTTCATATCTTTAAGGAGTCTCATATAATTCTCAAACCCATTCCTCCGTAGCAAATAAATGTCAGATTTTCTCATTATGTATTAACCAATCAGCTCATTCCTTATTATTTCTAGCTATGAGTTCATTTTGCTTTTGGTGTGTAAAAGCATTTTTTGAATACAAAATGCTGGTATTTTTATTATCATCATTATTAGTACCTGTACAACACTAGTTTCATAATATCTACCCCACTAATTACATACTATGTATTATCTATCTCAGATTTAGCCCATCACCCCAACTTTACCTAGTTTTTGCAAACAAGTCTCCAAACTGCTACTGAAAAGCCCAACCACCTTTATGACCAAGGAATCATCTGGCGCAAAAAAACTCATCATCCCGAAATTTCTCTCTACAAAGACCCCAAAAACTTAATTTTCCGAAAAACAGAATTCCTAACCCTTCATTTACACCCTAAAGCCCTACTTCCCCATTCCTGAGCCACCAAACCTAAGTAAATCCTCAAATCTGCACCTTTACTTCACGTAGTCTCATTCTTCTAGAGATCAATGCCCTATAACTTCTATTAATTCTTCTTGTACCCACAGCGCAATCACATTTGATAATTCAACTATTGAGAAATCAAATCTCTCATCATTCATCTAAATATAGCTTACTCTGGCACCTGGATAAGCATACTCATACTATTCTTTTATTCTATTTTGGATCCTATCCAAAGTAATCGTATTACAAGATTCATCCAAGCCAATGGCATCGTCTTCCTTTAGTAAAAACTAATACATTATCTTGTCATCGTACACGCCAAATTCTGAGAAAACTCAACTTATCCAAGTAAAAGGTAGTATGCATTATTTAATTCGTAAATTTTCTAAACTCATAATCATTGCAAGAACTATTATAATCACATCCCTACCCTCTCATTCTTCTGAAAGTGAATCACCTAAGTCCTTGACTACCCAATCCCCCATCATCCTGACAATTCGTACTAACTTTTCTAACATCTTCCATCACTTCAACCAAAAACACTCTTTCAATCCAGATAATATGCCAACAAAGCTCAATTTTACTCCTAACATACAAATTCTCTGCATCAAACAAAAACAGTCAAGCAATTCACATATCACCTTCTACGTATTACCAAGCACAACATACTACTTTAATATTGGTACCTTACTAACCTACCAAATTTACCAAACTAACAGATTAATAACACTAAAGCCTAAAAAAAAATAATAAACTCTAATATAGCCTTTAATAAACAGCAAATTAGCTACCTAAGCCATAATTAAATAAATATAAGAAAGCAACTTTACGTGAGAAACTTAATATTATAAAACCACCTTAATTAAGAACAATTATTAAACGACTGTAATTAAAACAGAAAATCTATAAAGAACCAATATAAACCCCAAAGCGAACACGAGTAATAAATCGATACATGCCGAGGTAGCTATCAAATTAAATATACCAAAAAAAACATGCACTATCTCTATCTGAAATTGAGGACAACTCACCACCAACACTATTTGAGTAGAATAATGGGCGAGAGCAAAATAAACACACCTTCGCTCAATGGCCACAGAGCTACATCGCTTATAAAAATTATGATTGTGTAAATTTCATTGCAAAGTGTTATCAGTTAAATAATAATAATAATAATAATAATAATAATAATAATAATTGAGGAGCGTTGCCTAGTCCAATTTACACAAAGACTGTATTAAAACTATAAAAATTTAGTCATTCGTTTAGCGACAACACTATCGACGTTTTTTCCGATTATTGATATATCGATATCATTATTATTTTTTCGATAATCGATTATTTTTTACGATTATCAACGATTCGACTGTATCACAGCACAAATATATTAACATACTCAATAGCGGAGTGAGGCAACACTGTTTGATCCCTTTGGTTATTCAACTTTTCTAAAGCGGATCGGTTGTGCAAGGAATTTAGAACGTGGGGGTGCGCAGGGTAAGAGGCTTGTCTAGAATGATGGAGGAATAGGGGATAGTAGGTGGAGGTGCCCTAACCAATTAAATGCCGGATAGATGTTTGTTTTTAGTGTGGCCAATCTGAAGAGAAGAGGATTGGTAGAGTAAGAGGAATTTGGCAGGGTATGTAAGAAGAATGGCTTTTATATTTGCGTCGACACTAAGAATGTCTGGCCCCAGGTGTGAGGCCATATTTCATTTTGATCGCAGTGTTCTCGTGCCATGCAGGCTAGTTACAATGCATATGGAATTTAAATATTGATGAGGTAGAATTTAGATGGAAACAGGCAGACGATGATGAACTTGAGTGTTTAGTAGTTTTATAAGTTGTGTAATGGTAGGAAGTTGGTATAAGAAATTAAATTCCTGGGGATGTGGATGTGCCATTCAACAGCAGCTCGCCACCAGCTACTTCTATTATTATTATTATTTACGCAGCTACTACTTTTCTGTAATTCCAGTGCATTTGTTAACGCTTACTACCTCCTAATTCTAGGTGAAAGAATCTGGGTTTATATCATGATAATATATACTATATATATAATTACTATTATATATTATTAAGACATGATAAGAAATAACATAAATTATAATATATCATATATATATATATATATATATATATATAACTATGATAATTAATATATTAATAATATATATATATAAATATAAAAATACTATATATATATAATATAATATAATATAATATAATTTATTTACTATTTGAAATGTAATTTAATGGCAAAACATTACTCGTCTGCATCTCACCTGCACCTGCCAGAAACTTTTGGTGTCGTGTATTTTTTTTCCCTTTTGCATTCGTGTCTCACTTGAACTTGTAGAGTGAAACTATTTTGATGTTTTCCCATGTTATCAAGATTCATCATGGTGTGGTTCGTGACATCGGAAAATGTTTGTGTATCCAGTGTGACCACCCAGCCAGACTGAGACTAAGTGTTTGAGATTGGAAATATTTACATTCAGCTGATGTTTAAGCAGCACCGATACTTGTAAATCGTACGAAGAGAGGAACAGAAACCAAAGAGAATGAAAGCATTGCCAAGTCTGAGAATTCAAAGCATAAGCACACTGAAAAATCCAGTTCCAACTCACCCGTCTTACACCAGACCCACCAGACTTAAAACCTAGTTGTTATCACAAACAGCCAAGAAAGCTAGTCCTGCGAAATAAACTTGGCGGGTTTGGACTGCACAAGTGTATACTATGATACTAATATATGAAAAACCTTAATTAATACTTAATACTATATATTATTATATTTTATATCTATATATACCTATATATTACTATATTATTATCTACGGATTATATTAACGACTCAGGTTTCACATGCCCTCCCAATGCCTTTATGATTTATTTATTACTACTCAATTATGTTACTTTCTTATTTCGGTTAGTATTAGAGAAAACAAATTTAATTATCTTGCAATTTGATTTCATATTATATAATCAATTTCCAATAATGTTTTGAGGATGATTTTAGTGTAGTCATAAACTCGAAGGTTGGTTCATATAGGTCTCAATATATATAAGACCCTATATACAATACAAATAGATTATATGAAATTTCTAATGGAATATTATTAGTAGACGTAGATGGAAGATAAATTGACGTCCCAGCGTATAACATGTTTTTGAGAATGGGTGTGTAGTATGAGATACGAACTTATAGCGAAAAAAACGGAGCTCATGACATATATAATGGGTGCAAAACATCATTTACTATAACTCTGTAGTAAATGTACCTTCTCTTGGTTATGCGATGGGTCAGTTGCTACTGATCTTAAATACGCGGATTATGTACTGTTTCATTCCTGATTCTTGGGCGCTCCCCCTTTGAACATGGAGTCCATCATGTGACCTATGAAGATTTATACAGTTCCGGTTATAGGCACCTAGATCCTTGTTGCAGACAAGTCTGACCAATCAGTTATGGTTAGGTTAGGTTAGGTTATTGCATATTTTATAAGCGTTGGTTTGGTCGACATATAAAAATCTGTAGTAAGCAATAAGGTTGATAAAACTGACTCCAGACCCAAACATCAATCCTACTGGGTTTAGGAGTACCTACAATTAATAAATTCATCTTTCCTTACTTTCCTGTGTAAGATTTCTGCACCATACTCTAATTCAAGATTACTTATGTAATCTAGACAAATTGATTCGTATTTTTTTTATGATTCCTCAAAATAGAAAATACAAAAACAAGACTTGAAATTAAACCAATGAAAAACATTTTCAAATCAAATCTGTTTTCTTAGCTATTACGATTATAGCTTGACGTTTCTCCTAAAGTAGATCGATCACAACTTCTATAAAATTAATATTACGAAATATACTGAGAGAGCTAATAAATTTAGGACTGGTTATAGAGAAGAATGAATAATAAGACTAGATTTACCAGATTATTCGTGAGTGATTCCGTTATTACGAATCCGTAGCACAGAGGTGCTAGTGCCATCTCGGTGCGGTTGACTCAGTGAGAGAGTGCATTATTATTAAGTTAAAAATTATTTATATGTGTATTATTAAATACTAATATATATTTTAAATTCTTTTAATATATTGTATATATCTAGAGAAACCCACGTAGAGCATGTAATATGTGAAATATATGAATACATGTAATATTAATAATATATATATAATATATACCGTTCGTAAGGGTGTCTTATTTTAGGAAATAACTCACCCTGAAAAGTGAGTAGGTTCCCGTAGGAAAATGGACGAAATAATACATAAAGAGAAAATTAGAAAGAAAATGAGATGATATCGGTACAGCGATAGATCAAGATGATATAAATAATAAAAGAGTCGGAAAGGAGTCTGATTTCAGATGAGAATCGGCGTTCAATGATAAATCACGTGAGTAAACATACATATCATATATAGGTGCTGGTGAGGTGATTAATATAATATGCTCGTGAGATGAGTAAATCCAATTGGTAAGTTTTAGTAAAACTCGTGATTGAGTTATCGTGATAGAGTAAACTCGTGAGTGAATAAGTCTTGTTGGTGAGTACGCATTCTTGTGAGGTTTGTAAGATCTCTGTCAATTTCAAGATTGTAGTATATATAATATATATATATACTATACCCTTTTATATTAAATATGTAAACTTTTACTGAGATACTATGTGAGTAAGTATGATAATAAATTAACACTATATAAGTATATATATATATATCATCCATAACACGCAGTAGGAGTGAGCTCTAATAAGTGACAGGTAAGTACGACTCTTAGGGCTATAAATATTACTCAGCATTTCATTAGGGTACCCCTAGTGAGCGCTCACCGCCTTATAGTGAGCCTCGGCGCGTCAAAATCGATGAGTGCAAGCTAATGTGGTCATCACATATTGATGCAAATCGGTAGACGGCCTCTCAGATGTGTGTTCGAGCGATTACAGGAGCATATTGCCCTCAAAGTCGCGTCAATAAATTTAAAGTATTTAAAAAGTAAACATTATGCGTGTTCGTGGAATATTATTAATTAATTTAGTTTTTAATTAATTGATACATCACAGAAAATGAATTTTGATAATTATGAAAATAGAGTACGATATTTAGTTACTGGGTATATAATTCATGAATTGAATTGAATCTTTAAGGATGTAGGTAATGAAATGAATATAAGTACGTAGCTTCTGTTATTGATTATATGTCCAATTGGGGGATCTTCATAATAAGTGAATTTAAGGTAAATTTAAGGTGATATCAATAAAAATAAATTATAATAGGTATAAATTGGTATATTAAACAGATAAGTGGTTTTGGGGTGTATCGGGTAAGAAAATATGTAAATAGAATTTGTTAGTTAAGGAATCAGCGATTTATGAATTATGATAATTCTGTGAGGATGAAAGAGGTAATGTGTTGAATATATATGTAAATACTTATTTTCATTTATAACTAACAAAGTAAATTCATAGTTATATATCTATTTATATACAGATAGTTAATGTGTTAGGTAGATGATATTATGAGTTGTAAAAATCGATAAGTGAACAAATTATTAGAATTTGATTTATTTATTTAATTTGTAATTTTGCCATTGATCTGAAGTTAACCGCAAGGGGACACAGAAGATCTATGGCTCTTGGCAAAAAATGTGTATGCTGGGCTCTGAAATGTCCGTAAAATCGGTTTCCTAGAGCCTGGCCACGAGCGGATGCTCAAGCCGACCAGAGTGTGTAGAGGGTGTGATCTGCACATCCATCCATAATTGTTGGGTGATATGGGATGTAAGGAATGGTATTGAATTTTGGGCATTAATAATATTTACCATGAGGATATTTAAAACATTACGGATTACAGAGAGAGAGCCATTATAAAGAATTAATGAGAGAAGGAAAAGATGAAAAGGTAAATTAATTTCTTATTTAAAAAATTATAAAAGATAGGGGAAAAGATTTTTATTATTTTCTTTTATGTTATGATGTTTGATGTTATAGACTTTATATAAATTTACGGGTTTGTTGCAATTCACGCCTAGTAAAACCCAGGTAAATTCAACCATGAGGGTCTCGAACCCTATATTAGTCATTACCTACACCTACGCAGAGGTCCCGCGTCCTCCAGGCATCAATAGTTGGTATACTATAATTCGGATGTGGTTAGAATCAAGATCATTGTTGATTACAATTGTTTGGGTAAATAACCATCAACACCTGAAACACTTATTAAGTACTTTCTCTTTGCGTAGTTGTCATAATAAATAGATTATACGCTGTTATATGTCATATACGCTCATACTCACGTAAGTGCAGGGACAAAGGTGGATGTAATCTAAGGTGATGTCAAGAATTGCCGCCTCTGCCCATTAACCAACTAGGAATTAAGACATCTGTCTACCTCCTTAACACCCATGGATTCTAGAGTTGAGATAGATTGAGAATTATGGATATTGATAAGGGTGGATGTCGATCATCAATGGGTCATATATGAGTGTTTTACAGATAAAGTGTTATAATAGATATATATGAATAATAAGCCGTGCGTTGGATACTTACTATACAAAATTATCAGTAATCAACACAGGGCCACTCTAGGATCCCATGGGGACCTTGTCTCTACCACAGTCAAACCTAGTATTGTTGGATCTATTGGAATTGGTATATATTCATGGAGGTCATAGAAGTTCTTGACTAATTGGTGTACGTATATTTTACAATAACCACTAAAGAATCCATGCGATAAAGCGTAGCTATCATCTCAGATCCAGTATGCGACACCGCAGCACATGCCAATGTACGTGTATACAACATATGAATCACACACAGGATTCTTCTTGTGGATAGTGATAGGCATGCATATTCGGTACTATTGGTTCGGGATCTTTATACATCCATAACCAAGACATTCTTTAATTAAATGGGAGACGTATCGGCAATATAATGCTATACCATTGGCGTGAGCCAGGGATGTTTGACAAGCGATGTAGTAAAGGAGTGCATTTAAAGGCAATTGAAAGCAATGAGGGGCAGATAATAAGACTTGGCATAATGTACATAGGAAATCCTAAAACATCGACTCAATAAGAGCGATGCGTGATAACGGCATTGATTTGTATATGATTGAACATAGAGAAATTTGTCTTTGAGGCACGACATTGTAGCCTAGAGACAGATGAAAACTGGTAAGATTAAAATAAATGTATAAGTCGAATTGGAAGTTAACAATGAAGAGACTAAAAAAGTGAACACTATATTGTCTGATGATCGCGGTATTCGGGCATTTGGTTCTAAACTTATCACTGAATGAAACGATTATATAGAGTTATAAACAATGTGTAATGGGGTTTATAATACAAAGATATTACATTTTTTACTCAGATAAAGGAGCGCATTGTGTTTTAATCGGGTAAGAGTGAGAATATTAAAGCTACCTTGGAAGAATAGGTAAAATTAACCTTGACACAAGTGTGATAACATAGGATTAATGAAAATTTTTTTTTCCTAATGGTAGACATACTATGACATAACTAAGTACTTTTCAGCGACACGACACAACGCAAAAAGGCAAAGATCGATGTTGGAAGACTAGATTGGATTTGGAAGTTGTGGTAATAAAAGGAGCGTTTATTTTTGCGATATAAGCGTATCACATGTTTCACCCAGAAGAGGACGTAGGAGCACAGAGCATAATTAGATAGGGCACGTTGGTAAAGTAATAAAGCGCGAAAGGGAGATTAGGTGTATTATACATTGTTTATTTGAAAATCATTTTGTAAATAGGTCGGAATTTTCTATGTTAAAAAGAAGCGGTTTGAAAGTGTTTAGTAGGAAGTAAACTATAATAGAAACATTCAGGTTTTTTCTGGTCGTGAAAGAAATTTCAGATTCTGTAGATGAAATTCGGTACTGATTAAAAGTTCGAAGGACAACAGTGTGAGTGTTAATAGGCAACGCTCGGATAATGAATGTATTGTGTAGTAACGGAGGTTTCAATATTTATTATAATTTTCATTTGAATCACTCATAATGATTGAGAAAACACTGACGCGCCAAGAATGAGAAACCTCCATTAATTTTCAATAAGGTTATGTTAGAGTCGTTTTATTAAATGGATTTGCAACAGGCGTATTATAGAAATTACATACGGAAAGACATCTAGTGAGCTATTGCCAAGCCTGTGCAGTGATAATGGCCTTGTGTTGTTTTCGGTTGGCATTTAGGTCTTTCTTGTTATATGTGTTAACAAAAAGTATGCCAGTACATTGAATCGCAACCGTAGAAGAGACTGTGTAATTGACTTCCATAATTAGTAATCAAAAGCTCGGGAGTTGACCGAGCAGGGAGATGTTGTATTATTAGTCCTTTCCTTGCGTATAGGTTTGTTACGTTTCATTATTGTATATTAGGATGGCTCCGTAATTACTTTCACAGAATTCCCGCGGACCCCTAGAAGTCATGTTTGGGTGTTTGGCAGGCTTGATGGAAATTTAGCGTCAGATTTACCACGCATTGGATGGGATCGTGTTTTGATAGATGAGATAGGGTTCCAATCAGAGGTAGTTGTTGTACTCCCTACACTCCGTTGCATAATATAATGCGGATGATTTGGCTATTGCTCGGGTATGGTGGATGATTCTGAAGTATGAGTTTTTTTGTTTAGAATGGTTATTTTGTTGTAATCCAGACAGGGCATGGTATATATTTTCTGATTTGTCGGACTGGTCACAGGCCCGTTGCATTGATAAGAAGGAGGGGTCCTCCTCGAGGAAACGTCACACACGTGGGAGAACAAGGTATGTATCCCCAGGGGTTTAATGGTTTCGTTGTGAGTAATTCCAAGTCGTTATTCTTAGTCTTCGTCTACTGAGATGTGAATTGTTTGCTAGATGGTGAGCAAGCTTGGACAAGTGTCTGAGTTTAAATATTTAGACATATAAATGTTTCGGATGAAAGGGAAAGAGAGAGAGGGGTGAAAGAAAGTGTGATAAGGAAGAGAGAGTTACGTGGCAATACTTCTACTTTCAGGCCACCAGGAAGGTGACTGGTGCATACCGCTGGTATTCATCCAGGCATATGGAATAGTTTGGCGCTGTCACTGGTAGAGATTACGGATTCAACTAAGTCTCTCTAGATATATTCCACCACACAACAACCCGCCCCACAAAACACACAAACACCCCACTTTATCTTACTCACCTGGCTGCGATGGTTCGGATAATTTACATGGAATTTCTTTCTCCAACATTATAGTCATTAATTTCCTCCCTGTCACTACAACAGAGATTTGGGTGCTGCCATTTCGGTCGGGTTTACGATATATAAATGACACAACCCCGAAATAACGGACAGACCTCGGTTCACGCCGTAGGGGCTGCGCGGGCAGCCCCTCATCACACCACACACTCACCCACCACACACGCACCGCACAGAGACCCAAAATGTCCTTATTGTGCATCGAGATGCTTTACCCACAATCCTCGAAATGTAAATGAGATTCTAAATTCTTTTCAACCAATCGACGAAAAGTAAACAGAATATGAACGTACGAAAACGACACTTTAAGTTCACACAAGCTGCACTACACATTCTCGGCTAGACAACAACAACAAAACAACCAATACATAACAGGTTTTAACCTTTGGTAATATTGTATATAAAGAGTCCTATTAGAAGATCTGATGAACCTGTTCCTAAAAAGGTAAGTAATAATAAAATTAATTTAATAATATAATAATAATATATAATAAATAATAATAATAATATAATAATAATATATATAATAAAATATAAATAATATAATAATATAATAATAATATAATAATAATAAATATACTGTTACTTATAATCTCATGTTCATAACATACATATACGTTTTTTAACGAGATGGTTTAAGATCTAAAAACGCTAAATTTTAACACAAAACACCAGTCATTTTTTCCGTCTATACCACTAGATAGTTTTTGTTCAACTTTTTTCTCGATACGCATCACGCGAGTATATATGTTAAAAGTTCACGTTCAGACACTAAAATTTGTTTTCTAGATAGATCAGCTTGGTAAATACTTGTCATTCTTTTCTAAGTTGATAGACGAATTTCTGTACATCTAAAGAATTTAAGAAGCGGTTCAATGATAGTCTCAAGAATCATCAACCAGCGTTTTTCTTGAAGGCGTATCTTCTGGTCAGCTATACCATTGTAATCATCAACACGTATACCATAAATTAGAACACGCATTTCACGAATTCTTAGTTTGCGTTCATTACCCTCCTACAACCTCTGACAGATATTTTAATCTGTTTTACCAGAATTGATTCTACGAGCCGTAGTTTAAACTAGTCGCAGTTTCATCTACACATCTTTCACTCGAACTTTCCCTTCTATGTGAAATTCTAGCCGGGACAAGACCGACCAAGGTGGCTGCCTTTATGACACCCTCTTCTGCTAATATTCGTTTTCGGCGAGTCTAAAACTTCGGTAGACTTAGAGTTCTCCTTAAACACATTTGGCAGCGTGGTGAATTTACGGTAGTTCATCTATACTCATAAAAATACGCTTGTTACTAGTATACAGATTGATTAATACAAGTGAAAAATCAGATCCATTGGGGTTTATTTTATATAAGATTGAAACCCCCACACCCTGGATCTTGAATTACCCACTGTATAATGATCTTGTATAAGAGGTATGTCTGTTAAGATACGCAACATAGCGCACACGTTAGTAAACAAATAGAACAACTTTTTAAACAGAACACATACCTCCTAATGTTTTTCAAAGTCCACAACGTTATGACGCTAAAAAATAAGTCTCAAGGAAAAGATAACTGTGAATGTGACATCGTCTCAGCCCGGCAAAGTGTATTCCAGTTGTCACTTTTTCAAAGCCTTTTCTATTTCAACTTCTATTCAAATTCAACGGAAGGAAGTAATCCTCGTTCATACCGCGTAAAATTACATTCGAAATCTCTGGCCTGTCAATCAAAAGGCAGCTTTCGTCAGTACCATCGCATACTTAACTTCTTACATCGTTTTCCTGAAATCGGGCGGCAAAATGTTTCTTCGTCCCGTCATCGCTCTATTCCCCCAACACCGGAGGCAGGTTCTCCAAAGTGGACTGATGACGAAACTAATGCTTGCTTGTTTGAGAGCTTTCCAAGAAGCACTCGCTTCTGCCACTCTTCTCTTGGTCCACCCTCAGGACTCAGGTCCGACCAGAGTTCAGGTACGATGCCTCGCGGTTTTGCTGTCGAGGTGGTTTTCTTCAGCACACTTAACGGAGTGTGGTCTTCTCTCGCCTTTTTCTCTCTCGCAGGTTGCAACCTCCTGAGACACGTTTATACTAGTGCTTTACGGGGACGAGTTTACTTGCGTTATTCGCCGTCCTGCCCTTTTTTCGCTATTCTTCCTGGAGGGTCGTGAGTTTCACATTCTCGCTGATCACAAACCACTTACCTTCGCTATGGTCTTCCAGAAAACGAACGGCACTCTCCCCGAGAAAGCCTCGTCCCTGAGTATGTCTCGCAGTTTACCACTGATGTGCAGACATTTTTTCAGGTGTCCGAACAACTTCACTTGCCGACGCACTCTCTCGCACTGGAAATCGACGTGATTTCACCTTGCCAACAATCGACTACCGAAGCTATGGCACGTGCCCAGCTACTGAGAATGCCGCTCTTCACAAGACTCTTCTCTCAGAATCTGGAGTGGCTCCAACTCCCTGGGATAGAGAAGAGACTGTCGTGTGACGTTGTGCTCAGGGTTCTCGTCGTCCTCTCGTAAGGCACCCCTATGGGTACAGGCCTGTCTTCCTGGAATTTCACCTCGCTTTCCCACCCGACGCCATTGAGGCGTTCACACAAACTGGTAACAGCTGTTTTGTGTGGCCCTAACGTTAATGCTGATGTTCCAATTGAATGTCTCACTTGGCCTTTCTTGCCAACGATCCAAAGTGCAACGTCACACCAAGGCTCCTCTAGGTTTCTTACCCACTGGTGTTGCTTTGGAACGTGTCCATATCGACATCGTTGGCCTCTTTTCTCTTCTCCTTCCTGGCGGTAGAAACAATTCTTAACGTGTAATCGTTCACATGTTTGTGACCGAGGCTATCCTCTCTCGTAGCCAATGGCGGGGATTTCGGCTAAAGATTTCTTAGCTTCATGGTTTCTCGCTTCGGCATGCAATTTCTATTACCCACGGATCAGGAGGCCTTTCGAACCTTTTTATAGAGATATTTGTGAAATTTTTGTTCTGAAAAGATTCATAGACTTCTTTCCAACCTCAAAAGCGTAACGGCATTGGTTGAGCGTTTTCCACCGACAGATTAAAGTTTTTCTCTTTCTAGCATCAGCCCAATCCGGAGATTGGACTGTGAGCCTCCCTTTGTAATGTTGGCCATCCGCTTTCCGCTGTTAAAGAGGACTCTGCACTGTATGCTGCTTTGAATTGGTGTATGGTTCTCCTCTTCGCTTCCGGTGACTTCTTCTCACAGTCCTCTCTCCTCCTTCAACAGCCGACCCGCTTGCTTATCTTACCCGCTGGAGGAACTGTGGCTTTCGTCGTGGAGAACGACTCTTCTCATCCACATCAAGGTGCATTCCTTATATCCCTAAGGATTCTTTCTTCCTGCGACTCAATGTCGTTTTTGACATACTCCACCGGGGCCTCTCTCTAACTAAGAGAGGGACATTGTTCAGTGAAGCTTTGGAAGGAGAAATTCTTTACGATTCAACGTCCCACACGCACAGAATGGTTTCAATCGAGCTGCCTGTAAGCCTGCCTTTCTGTTCGAGGGAATACCAGCTTCGTGTTCTCGACCTCTGCGCTATTTGCCTTTTTGTTCTCAATTTTCTCCCCTTCAACTTCTCTTATTCACATTCCTATTTTCCCCCCCTCGCATCAGGAGACATCCTCCCTCTTCTTTCAGTAGTCTCTTTCAGGGACCTCCTCCCCCTCCTTTCTAGCCAACAGCACAATCGACGACTCGACTCTACCACCACGGTCATCGTCATCACTTGCTTCCTCCATTCCGGCTCAGATTCTCAACCTCCAGCTCCACTCGGGCACTCTAGACACAGCAAACTTCGACTCGCCCGATCGCCTGCTTCTCATCTGGGATCCTGTCCCGACTCCAATCCCAACCTTCTTACTAGAATATCAACAGAGGTAAGGACATTCGAATGGCCAGTCTGCGCTATATGGAAATAGTTTCGTGCTTCAGCACTGCAGGGGAGTACACTGTGTGATGAGGTCAGGGTCATTTTACCAAACATAGCGCACAGTGGAAAATGTTAAATATATTAACGATACTCTCTTTTCACTCACTATGGCAAAGCAATATCCGTCAACATTTTTGATAAGCGGCTTTCCCTCATCTCATTTTGCGTTATTTTTCCACGACAGCAACCGATTTTCATTTGCTTACAAGATTTATGGATTTTTATTAAACTGTGAAAGCCTAAAGCTTATAAAAGCATGTAATTTGTCTCTTTTTGCCATGGTGAGTAAAATTGGCAGTGCGGTTATATTTCTTAATGCATATTAGTGTAATTATAGTGTTTGAAGTAGGTACCCTGTGAAAGTGGCCGTTATTATATCATATTTCTTTATATATTTTACTTAGCTAGTTTTTTCTCAAGGTAGCACCCTTAGGTTAGTCATAAACTAAGGGCTTTTTATTTTTCAAAGCCACTTTCTATGGGGGATCTACGCTCAATTTTTTTTCGCCTACCAATTACTTATTAATTTTTATGTAGGCCAACAAATAGGCCATCTAATAGGCTCGGCTCAAAATTTTTATTTTTTTCTTACCATACCAAAATTTAATGTAAAATAATATTTATTATATTTTATGTTAAATTTAGTATATTAACTTTTATTTCTTAGGAATAATTTATTAATCAGCTCTCAAATCACACAAGATATACAAAATTAGCCTTATTATCTTCCCTCTATCTTCGATCATTCTGCATTTGCTCTCCCTTCCTCCCAACCAAAAAAGGAAACACAATATATAATATATAACCTTTACGTCCTTACTATATCCTGAATACTTTATCATGCAAGCTTATACAAACCCCCCCCCCAAAAAAAAAAATATTATACTAGTGACCCTCCAAAAAAAACTTACTACTTCATTTTTACCAGTCCCCCATATACCATTGCACAACATAAAACATGTCATACCAAAAAACATCACCCTTATTCCCTCTAGCAATATTACCATAGAAAACATACTCAGGCCACCAAAATATAAAGAAAACCCTTCACAAAAATGCGTATACCACATCCCATGTAATTCCTGCAATAAATCTTATATAGGTGAAACTTCTGATCTAACACCACGTAAATATCAGCATTCAACAGACCTACGAACAGACAGTACCAATTCGGCATTAACACATCACAGAAGATCTTTCAAACATTACATCAATATTCATAACATAAAACCTATCAGAAACATCATTCATACCAATCACCGAAAAATACTTAAATCATAATCCTTAATAATCCTTAAAAAAATTATTTCCTTGAATAAGAGGTCTGAAGTGATGTGACTTTTTTTGTTCAGCTTGACCAAAATACAAGAGATACGGGATAATATAGTGCCGATGTAAAATCCCCGGTAATGCGCGCCCGGCTATTCAGAAACCTCTTGCACGAGTGTGCCCCACCCAAAGCGAGCCAGTCTGCACTGCTGATATAAGTATCTATATATAATATACTAATATATATAATATCTATTATATATATATATATAATATATATATATTATATATATTATATATATATATTATTAATATAATATATTACTATATATATTATATATATATTTATATTATTTATATATATATATATATATAGGGTAGGGGCATGAATGTAGCATTCCCGAAACGATGAATTACTCCTATTGGGCATTTATGGAGTGTTAGGGTGCATTCCAAGACACTTCAGTGCTCAATGGTTCGCCATCCCTTGTGCTCATATCCTCATTCTTCTTACACAGGAGTAGGCTTTCCTTTATCACACACCATAAAGCACTATTGTAGTCAACGCTTTCCTTCAAAATAAATCCAAAATACACAATTACCTCGGAGAAGCCCTGATCCACCTCTGCCCCCATCACCTCTTGGGAGTTGACGGCCTCCGGTGATGAGGTTGGTGACGTCACATTGGAATTGACGGTCTCCGGTGATGAGGTTGGTGACGTCACATTGGAATTGCCGGCCTCTTCTCAAACACAGTCTTCTTTCTCATATATTTCTGGCGATTTCGAAGTGTTCAAATGAATTTCCACTCTGTTGAACACACCTCTCCTCCTCTTAACATCATCCCTTACTCTTAACCGAAACTCGATCAGGTGTTTTGAGAGTTCTGACAGCAAACCCTACTCTCGCTGTCTCTCTCCTCAATTTTCAACCAAAGACGGTGGCTTTACCTATCTGCCCAATGATGTTTGTTCTCGTGTCTCTGATTTGAAGTCTTTTCAGAAGTATTGTGGGGTAGCCTATCCTGATCAATCTGAGGACTGGGTGAATGTACTAGGTAGTATCTGTCTCCTAACTCAAATAACTATCCTAAATTCTTCGACCACTTAAATTCCAAACAAGAACACATCTCTCTCTCTCTCTCTCTCTCTCTCTCTCTCTCTCTCTCCTCTCTCTCTCTTTTTTCTCTATCTCATCTATTCATCATCTCATACATCTCTCATCTCTCTCTCATCTCTCTCATACTCATCTCAATCCTTCATCATCTCTCCTCTCTCTCCTCAATCATCTCATCTCTCTCTCTAATTCCTCACCTAATTTTCTGAAAATCATCATTCTTGGTAATTTTAACGCTAACCACGTTCATCACCGCAAATGCATTTCCTTTAATTCTCAAGATACAGTTGGTGAACTTTCCTAACACTTTTCTTACCAGAATGACCTCGAGCAGTTGGTGCATCTCCCTACTCGTATCTTTGAACGTCTTGGAGATCAACTCAACATTCATAGACGTTTTCAGAACCTCTATTTCTTCTTGTTCTGTTAAAACTCTTTTCTCGTATGGGTTCCTCCGATCACCTTCTTATCTCAGTTTCCTGTTCTCTCTCTGCAAGTCTTCCGCAGGAAAGACCACCGCAAACGACTAGGAAACGTGTTTTTGCATTTCGGTGCTGCTAACTGGTCGGACTTACGATCGTACTTCTTAGATTTCCCATGGAGTAATTACTAATGCTTAGTTGGGAAGGGTTCCACGGAGTGTGCTGAGCTCATTCTCGAGGTGATTCTCTCTGGCTTGGAGGGATACATTTCATATTCTTTTCCTTCAACTAAACCTAACAAACCTTGGTTTAACTCTACTTGTTCTCGTGCCATTCGTTACAGGGGGCGCTGCCTTCAGGAATTACCGTCTTCTTCAAACTCCAGAAAACCATGCAACTCATATTTATTTCATCGTGGAATTGTGCAAAATAATCTATTCTCCGTACACTAAAAAATTCTTTTCCCATCCGAATATGAATAATCTTACTGTTCTCTTCAGACACATCCATCAGCATTATGCAAAAATGTCTAACTCTAACTTTGCTCCTTCCTCTTTCCCTCCTCTTGTTTCTTCACTTTCCCTCCTCGTGTTTCTTCCTCCTTTCCCTACTCTAGTATCTTCCTACGGCACAACTGTCGTTTTACCTTCCGCTAAAACTGAACTTTTCCCTCAAACCTTTGCTTTTAATTCCACCTTAGATGATTCTAGAGGTATTCCTCCTTCTCAACCCTCCTCCAACTCATTTCCCAGCAAAAAATTCCTATAAGATCCCATCCATTCCTATCTTAATTAAGATAGGAATGGATGGGATCCTGTAGGAATTTTTTGCTGGGTTATACCAAATATTGTAATTTCTTTAAAAGATGTTGATTTCTGCTCTCACTGAACTTAACACTAAGGAGGAGTACGATCCTGATGGTATTCCTCCTGAGGTTCTCAAAACTTGTTCTTCCGAGTTTGCACTCTAATTTGGTAAACCATTCCGTCTTTGTCTTTTTACTTCGACCTTCCTTCGACGTGCACTTATTCAGCCGGTGCCGAAAAAAGGGTACCCCCTCTCAGACCTCCTGTTCTTTCTAAAATTTTCCAATCTATCCCTAATAGGAAGATTTAGAAACATCTCAATTCTTCTAATCTTATCTCTGATAGCAAGGATGGCTTTAGGAAGATGTGTTCTACTGATGATCTTCCTCTTCTTTCTGATTTTTGGTTCTGTTCCCGTTCGGCAGTGTTCGGTGATCTTCGTGCTGGCGCTGAGACATATCGAAAATCTTCAATAAAATCTGCCAATAAGTTTTGATTTCTAAACTTCCCTCCTTCAGTATCTATCCTTCTTTCTGATTTCCTTTCTGGCCGTTCTATAGCAGCTTTTGTAGACTGCTACCGTTCGTCCATTAAATCTATAAAAAATAATCAGTGTTGTTCATCTAGGTTCGATTCTACCCTCAACTCTCTTTCTACTTTTCATTAATGATCTTCTGTTTCTCTCTCTCTCTCATCTCTCTCCTCTCTCTCTCTCTCTCTACTCTCTCTCTCTTCTCTCTCTCTCTCTCTATCTATCTATCTGTCTATCTATCTATCTATTATTTCACCACCTATCCACTCCTATGCCGACGAATCCATTCTTCATTACTCCATTTATTCTGATAGACGTCCCTGCCAACAACAATCAGTTCACGCTAGGAGGGAGACATTGGAGCAAATAACCTATGATCGATCTTTCTCAAATTTCTAATTGGAGCAATGAGAACAAGGTTGTTTTCAAAGCCTCAAAAACTGAGTTCCTCTATCTTTCTACTCGACACAATCTTCCACACAACTCAAACTTTAGTCTGTCTTTAATATTTCTGGAGTTTCTTTTTCTTGTGACCTTAATTTTAAAGATCATATTACTTCTTTCTAAACAAGATTCTAAGAGGTTGGGTGTCCTGAGACGTCATCGGAATTTCTTCAGGTCCCCTCAGTTGCTTGCACTTTATAGGGGTGTCGTTCGCCCCTGTATGGAGTATGCCCCACACTTTTCGTCTCATCAACTCTCTCTCCCTCTCACTAACTCTCTCTCCAGTCTCTTTCTGCCCATCGAATTGTTGTGTTACTCTCTTTATTCTATTATTCAATTGATATTACAACGGACACTGCTCTTCTCTCTCTCTTACAACGGACGTAGCTCTTCTGAACTGTTCAATCGCATACTCCCTCCATTGAGAAAGGTTCGTGCTACACGTATTTCTACATATTCTCATCACTTCTCTATCCAAACTAACTGACCCATGACTTTACCGCTATGCTCAATTTAACGTGTACTCCACTAGTAAAGTTTGGAACATCTCCCTTTATCTATTTTCCCCAACTACTTTTGACTTACACACTTTCAAGAACCGTGTATCGGGCCATGTCGACCATTAAATTGGATCGGCATCAGGAACCTCCCCTATCAACTCTGGTGAAATTTTCTAAATTTCCATATAGAATATATATATATATATTATATATATATAATATATATACTATATTTATATATAATATTATATATATATAAATATATATATATATATTATATATATATTAATATATATATAAAAAATATATATATATATTATATATATATATATATATATATATATATATATATATATATATATTATATATAAGAGAGAGAGCAGAGGGAGAGGAGAGAGAGAGAGAGGATGAGAGAGAGAGAGAGAGAGAATGAGAGAGAGAGAGAGAGATGCAATCAGTTTTTTACTTTTAAGCTTTTCTCCTCCTTTCACGCATATTAAAACAGCGCCCTATAAACGTATATTTTTCTTTTTCTTTTTAATTAAAACTTATTTATTTCTGATCAGAATTTGATGAAAAAAAAACCTCTAAGT
>JABUQX010117474.1:20000-36852 GCA_015478945.1 Trachelipus rathkii | reverse complement strand
ATATATGTCAAGTCCTTGGAAAGGATGAGATGCTGTCAACATCTCCCACAGGATAATTGCATAGCTGTAGACGTCACACTTTGGTGACACTTCTCCTTTCGTTAGGAGCTCTGGAGACATCCACGCAGGAGTACCTCTGGATAATAAAGATATTTGGTGTTAAAAATAAGTTGCGGCTTGTCTTAAGATAGATAATAGATAAGGTAGATAGCCCTTAGATAGGTAGATAGAGAGATAGATAATAGATAGATAGATAGTAGATAGATAGATAGATAGATAGATAGGATAGCTTGCATAGATATAGGGACAGACAGATAGATTGATATAAGGACAGACAGATGATTGAAATAAGCAAAGACATAATGGAATAAGAGAACAGACAGATAGAAATACAGGACAGACAGAAATACAGATAGGACAGACAGGTACAGACAGACAGACAGACAGACAACATACAGACAGAAAACAGACAGACAGACAGACAGACAGACAGACAGACAGACAGACAGACAGACAGGGACAGACACACAGACAGACAGACGTAAGATAGATAGATAGATAGATAGATAGATAGATAGATGTATAGATTATCTTGATAAAAGATAGATTTACTGGTTGCGCTACATAGATAAGATAGATTTTTTGATTTAATATTTTAGTTACTTATTTATAATTTATATTTTGTCCCTTACAAAAATCAATAAATGGACACAAATTCTCATTTATATATAAATGTGAAATATATATATAAAAACCTGATTGAACCCCTCTGAACAGCCGATCCACCTCCTCCAGCTCCTCTCGACCTTCTCAAAATTGAAAAACCAAAGTCAGCAATTTTGGCTCTACCGTAGCCGTCCAAAAGAACATTCATGGATTTTAAATCGAGATGAAGAACCTGAAAAAGGAGATAATTGAATGAAAGATTCAAATTTATGAAACATAAAAATGCTTTATTAAAAAATTATTTCTAAATCTAATGCAAACTAACCTAACCTAACTTATTTCATGTTCGGCAAAATGTTTGTCGTCTAAATATCCAGAAACGCAAAATACAGGTAAGAAAAAATTTCACAATATTTATTTTTACAAATGAAGCTAAAATAAAGTTGGTTTTCAAGCCAAATTGAATAAATGGTCCTTAAATGGATGATGTGTGAAATCCAATGACTCTCTCACCTACCCTAAAATTCTAGTAAGGGTTGAAAATTGTGAAACTCCACCTGATTATTATTATTATTATTATTATTATTATTATTATTATTATTATTATTATTATTATTATTATTATTATTATTATTATTATATGGTAGTAACATAAGTAAAAGAAGATGTAGAAGAGGTACTGGTAGTATAGTACTAGTTGTACTTAGTTAACTTACTTGGGGATCATGTTTATGGAGATAGTTTAAACCTTGAGCTACATCTTTGGCAATGGCAAAGTAGGCCGCATGATCCAGTCTTTCTCTCCTGTAATATACATTAATATTAGGAATGTATGAAAGATGGAAAGTCCGAAACAAATAGCTGATAATATAGATGAGAATTTCTAATTACTAAAGTGGATGTTCCGCACGGATGCTGTGGAAACTTAAAACATACATGTTGCGGATGTTGAATTTAACAGGATATTCCAAGAATACGGATGTGCAAGCATATATATAATTAAATATATGTTACTGCTTAATAAATACTAATGACATTATAAGGAATCCATAATGAGAAGAAACGACTGCTTTCTAAGATTGAAATAAAATTTTATTGTCGTTATTTTAAGGATTCATGTTGTAGTTAAGATATTCTGCATGATAAATTTTTTTTGACAATGTCAAAAAAATTCGGAAATTTTCACTAACTTTATATAAATTTATATAAAACTAAAAACTAATTTAAATTATAATTTAAGTGTTATTCTTACTCGTTTATGTAAAACACATTCCTTCATTTTAGCTCACTACTACTCATTCAGTAACTCATTTTAATATTTTCATTCATTTTTATCTTCATATTAAGCTATGAACATTTCTTACGTTTTTGAATGTATGAGTGTATGGAGAGTTCCTCCCGACAGAAATTCCAGAAGCATGAACGGCCGAGTTGCAACAGTACACACACCCATCAGAAGGACTATTCTGGGATGATGAAGTTGTTGTAACAGAGCTGCTTCAGATCGGAAGTAATTTTTATCATCCTAAAACATAACGATTTTAATAAAAAAAATGAAAGTTTATGTCAATGTCGGTCGTTTTTAGATATTCTTTCATAAATAAAACTGTTTAGCTGTAATTGACATATTTCCTTCTAAACCAATCATCAGTGTTGAAATGTTTATACAACCATTAAAAGTTTATAAATCTTTTATAGTCCATTTTTACCATTAAAAATCAAAAACAAACATAAATTTATATAAATTAAAAAAAATAATGGATATTATTCTTTCAATTTTACATACCTGCGATAGTTTGAATTTGAGTTCTTTCACAGCGACATCAGTTCCACAGTAAGACCCTTTATAAACGGTTGAGAATGAACCTTCACCGACCACATCCCCTGGTCGCCATTCCACATCATTCTGACTGACTTCACAATTCGACAAAGCATCTCCAGATGATCGAAGTCGTTCAAGTTCGCTTTCGAGAGTTCTGGAATAGAAATCTATCATAAAGTTTCAATTCCAAGTTCCAAGAATGTTTACCGGTATCAATACATATTTATTGAATTGCATAAATATATTTACAAGAGCTAAATAAGAATTGCAAAATTACAAAATTCAGAAAGATTCCTTTGCCTATTTTAATGTTGTACTAAAGCATGCTGCGATTGCTTTAGTTTGTAACAAAAGTGCGAAAACCATTAACACTGCTTAAGACCTGCGAAGAAAATCTATACTACCTTACAGGCTTTTCCGACGTAACCCTCCCCAGCATTAAAAAATCGAAAATATACGATTTTATTGAGTTAGATAAGTTTATTTTGCCAGGTGGCATTAAAGATTTAGTCAGGTGTAAAATTTGATTTATAAAGGACTTAAACTTCTCCGTTTTTGAAGCTTTTTGGATTAAGCATTTACATCAATATAGGTGGCGTTACGCCTCGTTAGGTATGTTAGGTCAGGTGTGAAATATTATTCTCAAAATCATTCAAACTCTATATTTTCTTAAATCATTAAGCTTATGATTCTGGCTAGATATTTTTAATCTATTAGGCGAAGTTCCTTCTCATTAAGCAAATTAGGTCAGACAAGAAATTTCATCTTTCCCTGGGGACGTGTATTCTAATTTGGCAGGTCAGGTTAAACAAGAAATTCATCCTTAGGGGAAGTGTATTCTCATTAGGCAGGTCAGATTAAGTATGAAATTCATCTTTAAGGGAAATTCTTTCTCATTAGGTAAGCTAGGTCAGAGAAGAAACTGTAGCCTCGAAATAAATATACCTACTTGATTTGCTTGCGATGTTCCCGTGTCTGATTCACCATTTTGTTGATCAAGTTGGCTTGCTTGATTCGACTTTGACTTTCCTCTTGAACTTGACTAATCTCTTCTTTTTCTCTTGGTTCATCTCGCGTCCTCGATCCTCTTCCAACCGACAAGACAGGCAGCACAACACAAAGACGCCAACTGCATAGCCGCGAATAGCACATCGATCAGCCTGCCGACCCGCCCCCGGCGCCCCTCACGCCGCCACGACACGATATCCGCTCAGCACCTGTGGTTTCTGTCTGTGCATCCCGTGTGCTGATTCAGGGTGCTCATGTATTTACGTGAGTCAGCCCAGGGAGCCTAACACTGATACTCACGTAAATCTCACTCGTGCCTCTGTTGCCTCAAGTGTGTAGTCGTGTGTCGAGGTTGTTTGTGTTGTGTGTGTACTTGTGTTACGCAGCTCGGCGTGCGGTCTAACACTAACACTCATCTTAGTATATATACTATATATTATACTATAAATTATACCTATATATTATATAAATACTTATATATATATTAAAATATACTATATACTATATAATAATATATAATATATATAATGATATATATATATATATATATATATTGTTATTATTTAATGAATCAGGAAAGAAAAATTGGTGATCGATCCCGTCCCATGAAATCCCCAAACAGGAGCCACGCTCGGACGAACGACAGCGGAATGGGTAAAAGCTATCGTACCAGCGGCAGCAGTGGATTTGGGGTGAGCATTCGCAGTGGGGATGTCGGAAGAGGATCGAGGACGCGAGATGAACCAAGAGAAAAAGAAGAGAGTAGTCAAGTTCAAGAGGAAAGCCAAAGTCGAATCAAACAAGCGAACTTGATCAACAAAATGGTGAATCAGACTCGGGAACATCGCAAGCAAATCAAGTAAGTATATGTTTGGAGGCTATAATTTCTTCCCTGACCTAGCTTATCTAATGAGAAAGAATTTCCCTTAAAGATGAATTTCATACTTAATCTGACCTGCCTAATGAGAATACACTTCCCCATAGGATGAATTTCTTATTTAACCTGACCTGCCTAATTAGAATACACGTCCCCAGGGAAAGATGAAATTTCTTATCTGACCTAATTTGGTTAATGAGAAGGAACTTTGCCTAATGGATTAAAAAAATCTAGCCAACATCATAAGCTTAATGATTTAAGAAAAGATTGAGTTTGAAAGCTTTTGAGAATGAAATTTCATACCTGACCTAACATATCTAACGAGGTGTAACGCCACCTATATGGATGTAAATGCTTAACCTAAAAAGCTTCAAAAACGGAGAGGTTTAAGTCCTTTGTAAATCAAATTTTACACCTGACTAAATCTTTAATGCCATCTGGCAAATTAAAATAATCAATTCAATTTAAATAAATATGTTTTCGGTTTTTTAATTCTGGGGAGGATTACGTCGGAAAAGCCTTTAAGGTAGTACAGATTTTCTTCGCAGGTCTTAAGCAGTGTTAATGGTTTTCGCACTTTTGTTACAAACTAAAGCAATCGCAGCATGCTTTAGTACAACATTAAAATAGGCAAAGGAATCTTTCTGAATTTTGTAATTTTGCAATTCTTATTTAGCTCTTGTAAATATATTTATGCAATTCAATAAATATGTATTGATACCGGTAAACATTCTTGGAACTTGGAATTGAAACTTTATGATAGATTTCTATTCCAGAACTCTCGAAAGCGAACTTGAAAGACTTCGATCATCTGGAGATGCTTTGTCTAATTGTGAAGTTAGTCAGAATGATGTGGAATGGCGACCAGGGGATGTGGTCGGTGAAGGCTCATTCTCGACCGTTTATAAAGGGTCTTACTGTGGAACTGATGTCGCTGTGAAGGAACTCAAATTCAAACTATCGCAGGTATGTAAAATTGAAATAATATTATTCATTATTTTTTTTATTTTATATAAATTTATGTTTGTTTTTGATTTTTAATGGTAAAAATAGACTATAAAAGATTTATAAACTTTTAATGGTTGTATAAGCATTTTAACACCGAAGATTGGTTTAGAAGGAAGGATGTCAATTACAGCTAAACAGTTTTATTTATGAAAGAATATCTAAAAACGACCGACATTGACATAAACTTTCATTTTTTTTATTAAAATCGTTATGTTTTAGGATGATAAAAATTACTTCCGATCTGAAGCAGCTCTGTTACAACAACTTCATCATCCCAGAATAGTCCTTCTGATGGGTGTGTGTACTGTTGCAACTCGGCCGTTCATGCTTCTGGAATTTCTGTCGGGAGGAACTCTCCATACACTCATACATTCAAAAACGTAAGAAATGTTCATAGCTTAATATGAAGATAAAAATGAATGAAAATATTAAAATGAGTTACTGAATGAGTAGTAGTGAGCTAAAATGAAGGAATGTGTTTTACATAAACGAGTAAGAATAACACTTAAATTATAATTTAAATTAGTTTTTAGTTTTATATAAATTTATATAAAGTTAGTGAAAATTTCCGAATTTTTTTGACATTGTCAAAAAAAATTTATCATGCAGAATATCTTAACTACAACATGAATCCTTAAAATAACGACAATAAAATTTTATTTCAATCTTAGAAAGCAGTCGTTTCTTCTCATTATGGATTCCTTATAATGTCATTAGTATTTATTAAGCAGTAACATATATTTAATTATATATATGCTTGCACATCCGTATTCTTGGAATATCCTGTTAAATTCAACATCCGCAACATGTATGTTTTAAGTTTCCACAGCATCCGTGCGGAACATCCACTTTAGTAATTAGAAATTCTCATCTATATTATCAGCTATTTGTTTCGGACTTTCCATCTTTCATACATTCCTAATATTAATGTATATTACAGGAGAGAAAGACTGGATCATGCGGCCTACTTTGCCATTGCCAAAGATGTAGCTCAAGGTTTAAACTATCTCCATAAACATGATCCCCAAGTAAGTTAACTAAGTACAACTAGTACTATACTACCAGTACCTCTTCTACATCTTCTTTTACTTATGTTACTACCATATAATAATAATAATAATAATAATAATAATAATAATAATAATAATAATAATAATAATAATAATAATAATAATAATAATAATAATAATCAGGTGGAGTTTCACAATTTTCAACCCTTACTAGAATTTTAGGGTAGGTGAGAGAGTCATTGGATTTCACACATCATCCATTTAAGGACCATTTATTCAATTTGGCTTGAAAACCAACTTTATTTTAGCTTCATTTGTAAAAATAAATATTGTGAAATTTTTTCTTACCTGTATTTTGCGTTTCTGGATATTTAGACGACAAACATTTTGCCGAACATGAAATAAGTTAGGTTAGGTTAGTTTGCATTAGATTTAGAAATAATTTTTTAATAAAGCATTTTTATGTTTCATAAATTTGAATCTTTCATTCAATTATCTCCTTTTTCAGGTTCTTCATCTCGATTTAAAATCCATGAATGTTCTTTTGGACGGCTACGGTAGAGCCAAAATTGCTGACTTTGGTTTTTCAATTTTGAGAAGGTCGAGAGGAGCTGGAGGAGGTGGATCGGCTGTTCAGAGGGGTTCAATCAGGTGGTTAATATATATTTAAACATTATATATAATGAGAATTTGTGTCAATTTTATTGATTTTTGTAAGGGACAAAAATATAAATTTATAAATAAGTAAACTTAAAATATTAAATAAAAAAATCTATCTATCTATCTATCTATCTATCTATCTATCTATCTATCTATCTATCTATCTATCTATCTATCTATCTATCTATCTATCTATCTTATCTATCTATCTGTCTGTACTGTCTGTCTGTCTGCTTCTGTTACACCTGTCTGTCTGTCTGTCTGTCCTTCTGTCTGTCTGTCTCTGTCTGTCTGTCTGTCTGGTCTGTCTGTCTGTCTTCTGTCTGTCATGTCGTCTGTCTGTCTGTCTTGTCTGGTCTGTCTGTTCTGTCTGTATATCATGAAGTTATCGCGATAATCTATCTATCCTATCTATCTATGTCTATCTATCTATCATATCTATCTATCTTATCTATCTATCTTATCTATCTATCTCTTCTCTATCTATCTATCTATCTATCTATCTATCTATCTATCTATCTATCTATCTATCTATCTATCTATCTATCTATCTATCTATCTATCTATCTATCTATCTATCTTAAGACAAGCACAAACTTATTTTAACACCAAATATCTTTATTATCCAGAGGTACTCCTGCGTGGATGTCTCCAGAGCTCCTAACGAAAGGAGAAGTGTCACCAAAGTGTGACGTCTACAGCTATGCAATTATCCTGTGGGAGATGTTGACAGCATCTCATCCTTTCCAAGGACTTGACATATATCGTGTGTGTACTGGAATTCATTTTTTAACATCCTTCTTATCTCGAACTGGCACTTTTGGTTATTAGGATAAAATTAGATCTTAGATAATAATAATAATAATAATAACAATAATAATAATAATAATAATAATAATAATAATAATAATAATAATAATAATAATAATAATAATAATAATAATAATAATAATAATAATAATAATAATAATAATAATAATAATAATAATATTAATAATAATAATAATAATAATAATAATAATAATAATAATAATAATAATAATAATAATAATTTGAAATCTTATTTACTAAATTATCATTTTTAACTAACAGATAATGGAAGCCGTGGAAGACGGTGTGAGGCCCCCGCTACCCAAATCAGGGGTTTCGAGTGAATTACGAGAGCTTATTACTTCCTGCTGGGCTCAGAATCCGTCGTTAAGGCCGAGTTTCGAAGAAATTCTCGGAGCTCTCGAAGCGGCTTCGTTGCCCTCCTCTTGGAGGAAACTATTGTCAAAAGCCAACATTGCTCCAGGGACTTTAGCTGATTTGAAGACAGCAAAGTATGTACCCAGTGTTTTTTTTTTTCAATCTAAATTTTGGTACTAATTTTACTATATTTTAGCTTCCATAGAAAATAAATATCATCCAAGCTTTTGCTTTATTTCCGTAAGTAATCTGACAGTCAAAAAACTTATTCCATTTAATCCATAAACGACTACCAGAAATTTCCTTCAGGCTCTTGAAATCAAACAAACTTATCCCTCTGAGCGTACTCAACGTCATTCTGTGCCACCTATTTGAAAATTTTACAATACAATTAAACCATTAACAATTACTTTAGTAAATGAAGCCTCCAACATGTTGTTGTAGATACCACAAAAGAAAAAAAAGTTACAACACTCTCTAACAACAGGAAAAGGTTTACAAGGTTTAAGAAAATTTGATTTTCAATTTTAAAAGGCAAACACTTTTAATAATTTAATTTAAAGAACTCTTAAGCGTCTACTTTCTACCGAACCTCTACTGTTTTCAAGCCCAAATTGAAATTCGCCTCTCTTTATCGCCTGTAATTTAAAAAACATTTACAATTTTATATACTACTACTACTACTACTACTACTACTACTACTACTACTACTACTACTACTACTGCAATAATAATAATAATAATAATAATAATAATAATAATAATAATAATAATAATAATAATAATAATAATAATAATAATAATAATAATAATAATAATAATAAACGACAGGGCTCTTATCAGCATGATTCAAAGGAGCGTTGAATTGCATGAGAGATCAAACAAGGGTCACCGGCCAAGAAAGTCAAGAAGCGACGATGAAACGGAGGTCGAAATTCCTCAAGAGAAATCACCTAAAAGTCGCAGCACCAAAAAATATTCGAATCAAGGTAATGATATCGTTCTCGATCTTATATGATTAAATCCTCGGTTTTTCTTCTATCAAAATTCTTTCATATGGACCAAATACACAAGCAACATGTCACTTAGTGTTTTCATATTTTAGAAACATGTTGCATGGTGTTCACGTATTGTTGCAACTTGTATGATGGTGTTCAAATATGTTAATAATTAGTAAGTCACATGTCCAATCCTGCACCAACATGTCGCGTAGTTCATACTTATTGCAATTGTAAAAACATGTTACATAGCGTTTATATATTTTAGTAACATGTCATATAGTGTTTAAATATTGTAGCAACATGCCATATAGTGTTTACGTATAATAGCAACATGTCACATGATGTTTACAAATTGTAGCAACCTATCACATGGTATTACATTTGTAGCAGCAGCATGTCACATGATGATTTCATATTGTACCAATATATTAGTAGCATGTACTTGCGTATTATTCTTCTATAATTACAGTTATAATTATGGTAATTAGGAAAGAATATGCCTGAGAAGTGTTTTTATTTTTGTGAAAAGTAATTCTTTTGAACATCAGACAATTTGCTTGAACATCAGCTATATATATATATATATATATATATATATATATATATATATGCATATACATATTGCATACATATATACATACATATATACATACATAACATATATACATATATATATATATATATATATATATATATATATATATATATATATGAGAGAGAGGCAGGAGAGAGAGAGAGAGAGGAGGAGAGAGAGAGAGAGAGAGGAAAGCCTTGGTGGAATGGAAAAGAGAGAGGAGAGATAAGCCGGATTTCCAGGACGAGCCTGATTGATTTCGGATTATGATTTTGACGGATGCCGACTTTGATCGGATTCGACGACGCGGTTTCTGACTTTTCCATTTTCCGTGAATTCTGACCACGCCGTGATGCCGATGAAACGAATGATTGCGCCGAGCTTTATCAACGATGTCGACTATTTTTTGACATCTGTTCTGACGCGATGACCTCGAGATTTGACCGTTTTCCATTCAAACACCTAACTTCTTGACCAGCCCAACCCCCATGTTTCATTCCCATAAAATCGCTGGAACACAAATTTTTTTCAAACATACTTATCTTTACTTTCTGTGATCCCCCTTTCCATAATCCCCTCAGACCACTCAATGCTCTCATTCTTTCTCCTACTCTGATCTCTTCCCATCCTCCTTCCTACCCAAATCCATCCCTTAACATCTGAAAACCTTACTTCTTCTAATACTACACACCTCCTACTCTAATCTCTAACCCCATCCCTCATCTGTTTCCTCCTCCTCAAACACTAACACTTTTCTCTTACCTGGATTTTATCTTAAGACCCCTTTGTCCACACACCCTCTCAAACTCTTCCACCAAATACTACAGTCTCTTCTGAATTCTCTTCGCCACTAAGGCAGTACCATCCGCAAATAGTATCATATTCCCCATCCATCACCCCTATCCATCAATTCCACCCTCTCCCCTCCCTCATCATTCCCCCTCTCCATAAATAAATTGAAATGCCACGGTGACATTACACATCCCTGTCTCAACCCTCTCTACCCCAAACATCTCACTCTCCCTCCTAACACTCTTACACACATTCTGCTATTCCTATAAAAGGCCCCTAATACCTTTACCTAATTTTACCCCTACTCCATATTCCTCCAGCACCTTCCATACTTCCCTTCTCACTCTATCATATGCTTTCTCCAGATCTAAAAACACCCATACACTTTTCCTTCTATACCCTTCTCCACAAGCATCTTCATTGTGAATACCTCTGGATCCACACCAACCCCCTCCCCTTCCCACCCTAAATCCTCCCTGTTCTTCCCCCATTCTCCTCCACACCCTCCTCACCCTCCCCACTTGTATTCTCCCACACCTTCCCCTCACACCCAAAAAGACAACACTTCTGCAATTCCCACACCCATCCTATCCCCTTTTAGGGAACCAAACAAACCATCCCTCCCAACTTGGAACCTTCTCCTCCTCCAACATAAATTATTATATAACTTATACAGCCATTCCTCCACCTCTCTGCCTCCCAATAATATACTGTAATATTTTACAATTTCAGACGATTGATTCTCGACGCGGGAAGCGGATTGTCGGATGCGCTGATATTGACGCCGAGCCTGGATTTCGACTTTGATTTTGCCGACCGATGACGGACATCTTTTCGATGACGATCGGACCTTTAATTTTCGATGCCGACGGATTTTGTTTAATGAGATGCGGAGACGACGCTGATGAGCCGACGGTTTTGAAAGCCGACTTCGACCTGAGGATTTTTCCGATGTTTTCGACTTTAACGCATAACCGCGACGACCCATCTTCCGACGACGATGATGATCGACTTTATCGAGATCTTTATTAACGAGTCTTTTAATCTTTATCCACTTCCTTCCGACTTCCCGGACGAACCTTCTATTGTCCTTCCGACGACGATACTTTCCCGAACTTTGTTTCATCGACGCCGACGGGTTTTTTGTGCCTTAACCCTTTCATAATTTTCCTTCACTTTAACGAGAACCACCAGTGGATTGATAACCTTTAATTTGTTCTCGAATACATTCCAGCATCTGTCTCTTTATCCGGATATTATAAACTAACATCGCCCTCCCCCGTTATCTCACCCCTTCCATGTATACTTATGATTTTCATTTTTTTTGAACCATATTCTAACTATCATTCTTCTATCAACAATAATTCTAACAGACTTTCTCCATTATCATTCCTTTCACCTACCCCAAATGGACCTATAATTCTCCCCATCTCCTCTCTTCCCACTCCTGCATTCAAATCTCCTAATAAACAAATTTTACCCTTTACCCGAAACCGTCTCCAAACATTCATTCCACTCACCAAAATCATTCTCTATACGCCTCCCTCGCCCATATATATATATATATATATATATATATATATCTATATATATATATATATATATATATATATATATAGCATATATATATACATATATATATATATATATATATACATATATATATATATATATATATATATACATACCGGCATATATATATAACATATATAATATATATATATACGGGCACACACATATATATATATATATATATATATATATATATATATATATATATATATATAGGCACTTATCCTTTAAAAGGAAGTTACATAAAGTGACATAATATCGACAATCGCTGAACTCTGCTCATGCAGCCCAGCAGTGTCAAGGTGTTAGCTAAACTCCAATAGAAAGATCGCGAAAGTTTCCACAAGTTGCTTTTTTTGTCATTAAATTTTTTTTATATGATAATTCTAAAAAAATTTTTTTAATATATATTTATGTTTTTTGAGCTGAGGGGACAGAGGGGACGAAGTCCTCCCGTCGTCCCCGCCGAGGCCGAGAGACCCTGACTCTTCCATCTTTGCGATTTAAACCCTTGGGTATTCCTTTTGCTAAAAAAAAATGTTATTTTGCAACCTTGTCGCACTATTGTCTTTGAAATAATCGGAAAAAAAATCGATTACATTTCTCGTTCGGTTCGATACATATCGGTTAACTACCTTTAAAATTCAAGTTCTCATATATATATATATATATTATATATATATATATATATATATATATATATATATATATATATATATATATGAGCATATATATATGAGAGTATATATATATGAGAGCAGAAAGAGTATAAAGTACTGTGGTTCACCTAGGTTACGGGTCCATTGTTCGATCCCTAGTATGGATCCTAGGGTGAAATTACCAAGAGATGTTTCCTTGAATGGCTATGCTCAGAGGAGAGAAAGAGAGGAGAGGAGAGGAGAGAGAGAGAAAGAGAGAAAGAGGAGGAGAGGAGGAAAGAGAGGAGTGAGGAGAGAGCAGGGGACACCTGAGAGGAGGAGAGGAAAGAGGAATGCTAAAGAGAGAGAGACACACAAAGAAAAGAAGGAGAATAAAAAAAAAACATGTTTCCTCTCCAATGTCAGAAATGCGACTAAACTGAAAATTAAAACTTCTTTCAAAAGTCTATAGTTTTAAATAGTAACTAATAAGGCATTTCCCTAGATAAGCAGGCAATGATAATTTTGCAATTTTTTTTAGAATTTCTGACACCTTTGCAGTATATTTTAGTTAAGCTAAGCCAAGAATAGTGTGAGGCTTATTTTTGCTTTGGTTCTAATTTGGATTTATAAATTATATTGCTTCACTGATTTTAAGAAAGAAAATTCTTATCACACAGATGAATTTTATTACAAATATTTAGCACAAAAATAATTATTATCATAGTAGTGATCATATACACACACAATAATAATAATAATAATAATAATAATAATAATAATACACACACACACAACAATAATGGCCAAACTAAAGAAGTTACCCGCATGATATCTCGAAACCATAGTGATGCTAGAAAATAGATAAATAATAAAAGGAAAATCTGCATTAATAAAATGAAATGGATTTTTTTTTTAATTTACAAAAGGATGGGCAGGGGAAAACTAAAACATATATGGAATCAAAGGTATAAATGTATTAGGCTCGAGCCGACGGGGACAGAGGGGGACGTTTTGCATACCCCGTAGGGGAGGGTGGAGGAACCCCATGACATTCCAAATGCTCAAAACGGGGGTTCCGGAGAACCTCCCCTGAGGGGGGGAAATAGTCCAACCCCCGTCGTCCCTCAGGAGGCCGAGAGACCCCCCGACTCTTGCATCTTTGCGGCTTACCCTGGGGTATTTTCAAAAAAATAAAATCTTTTTTCAAACATATTTCCTGCGCTGATTCTAAACATGTTATTAGTTTTCTTGGTACCTAAAATTTTGAGATATAAAAAATAAAAAAAAAAAAGTAAAATTTTTTCATTTTCCATACAAATTTCATAATCTGATTCCTGATTCCATATATGTTATCGGTTTTCTTGTATCTATCTTAGTTTTCGAGATATCATGCGGGTAACTTCTTTAGTTTCAATTATAATAATATTAATAATACACAAGATTTTACATTAATAATACACAATGCTACTACCAATAATAATAATAATAATAATACTAAATATACTCAGTTATCTGGAAAACTTTAACAGCAGCAATAATTTTTACGTCACTAGAAATTAATTCGGTAATAACATTGGTAATCTTAAAATATTGAATGATAAGCTATATATAGAGAGGCTTTTTCTTATTTTATAATCTTTATAAAGGAATATTTTAAAATACCTTAGAGCCTCACTATATTTTAATTTTTTAAATAAATATTTTTGGAATTAATTTATACATCCTAGCAACATCTTAGTAGTGCGTTTTACGTTCAAGTACTTTTATTGGTCTGCTTATCTTAAGAAACGACTAAGGGGACGTGAATAATTCCATAAAAAATATGATTAGCAAAAAAAAAAATTCGCTTTTTTCTCAGTAATCCATTATAAATTCAAGCAACAGCTAAAATAGGCAACGTTGCTTCATACACATATCAAAACCTAGACTACTTTTAAAAAAATATAAAATTTTTTTTTTTGATTTGTTTGTTTTAATACTGGCTTTTAGGTTCTCAAGACATTAATAGTACAACTTTTTGTCCCAACAAAGTTTATTTAAAACATATAGTTTTTCACTCCTATTGGGTTTACCCTTCACTGATATATATATATATATATATAGGAGAGGTGAGGAGGTATGGCAGAGGAGAGATATATGAGGAGGCGGGAGACATACATAGTTATATATGAGGAGGAGGAGAGCATATATATATATATATATATAGGGGAAAGGTATTTCTGTAATCAGCAAAATTTTTTGCATTCGATATATCCATAATTGTTATATCAGTAAATACGATTTTTAAATAATTATTTTGTCATAACTAAACAAAATATATATAAAATTAAAATAATAAAAGAAATTCTATGAACCAAAAAAAATATGGAAAGTATTGAAGTTCCATAATGATACTAATTTTTCTTCCATGTTTTAATAATTGTATAATTTTTTTCCAAATACACTAAATAAAGTTAATTAAAAAAATATGATCTTGAAAGTCCAAGCATTAAAGCCCAGTCAATAAAAGTGCTTTTATCACCAACTGAAAGATATATATATATCCTCAACCTGATATATATATAGCATATATATATATATATACACATATATATATATATATATATATATATATATATATATATATATATATATATATATATATATATATATATATATATATATATATATATATATATATATATATATATATATATATATATAAGTTCGATTAAATAATGATTACCAATTAGATGTTAGGATCCTAAAATGAATGACTAAGAAAAATCAAATAGTAAGAAAATAAATAACAATTATGAAAATAAAGCCATACTTGAATAGAAATATGTATATTAATATAATACGTTATATAAGAGTTCATAACTAAAATCAATTTATATAATTGCAATACAGAAATTCTGTTAAATGATTTTAGTAAAAAATTAATACCTGCCATTAAGCAAAGTAAGTAAAAATAAGTAAATATAGATATAACGAATAAATGAAACAAATAAATAAATAAGAATAATAAAAAAATTAAATAAAAAAATTTTCAATAATTAATTTTTCAATATTTAGCGGTAACTAATTTAATTTTCAATAACAAACTATATTAAAAAAAAGTGTAAAAATCTACTTCTAACATTATTATTAATGAAAGTGTCTTTTCAAACTTTATTAGATAAATTATCTTATTTCAATAATTAACTTTCCGTAAGCCTTTTCATTAGTTTATTATTATATGATACAAAATGAAATTCTAAAGCTTTAAGATCGATTTTACTAAAAAAAAAAAAATTAAGATGTATTTCTGTATTCCTTACTTTTCATGATCTATTTGTTTTAAACTTATCAGATGCGGGGCCAGATATTCGAAGAGGCATGGGTTCCCAGATGGTAGAGGAGGTTATAAGTAGATGCATTAAACATTATCATAATAAATATGGGTAATAAATAGTATAGTATTTATGATACAGAAATTATCAAGTATTCGAGTAACATTTTCGATTTCAATGTTATTGATCGAAATTCAAACTAGTTAACCAGACGGTGCGGGTTCGAAGAAATTTATTATTATTATTATTATTATTATTATTATTATTATTATTATTATTATTATTATTATTATTATTATTATTATTATTATTATTATTATATTTTGCTACTATCAGTTAATCTCAAATTAAATGAAAGCTTTATAATTTCCAGAATCCGTTGCCGTTTCATCAAACCACGGACGCAGGTCAGGCTCCGGATCAAAGAAATTAAGACAGAATCAAAGTCACTCGTCACGGGAAACTCGTCGAGACTTGAGCAAAGAACGCAAGTCCTCAAATTCAGATAGAAGAGACACGAGATCGCCATCAAAGAGAATGAGAAATCATACAGGTAGTTCATCACCTCGAAGAGATGTTCACAGCAACGAAAAGCACAGACTGATGTCGCCGAAGAGAAGAAATAATCACAAGGAAAATAGCGACTACCGCGACTCCAAAGAAAAGAGAATAATTAAACCTTTTACGCAAAAGCAGAATGATAATTATAAAGAAAGGGA